>DF240330.1:130876-173891 GCA_000507305.1 Breviolum minutum Mf 1.05b.01 | reverse complement strand
CTACTACTACTACTATCACTACTACTACTACTACTACTACTACTGCTACTGCTGCTGCTGCTGCTGCTGCTGCTCTACTACTACTACTTCTACTACTACTAATACTACTAATACTACTACTACTAAACTACTACTACTACTACTACTATTACTACTACTACTACTACTACTAGTTACTACTACTAGTTAAATACTAGTAGCATACTGCTGACTACTGACTACTGGTGTTTATTTATGTTGGGGGTTTGTTCACAAGTCAATGTATTGATTCAATTGATGTGACCTTTCCTTCCTGGTAGTTTTAGTAAAATGTAAAAAAAGAGCAAAGTGTGTTCCATGACCAGCCACACTCACTCAGGGAAGAGGTGCTTGCAGACCGTCAGATCAGCAACCGGACGCAATTGTTTTTTTTTTCCAATTATCTGAACAGTTCGGCTTCAGTGGAGTATGCAGGCAATCCTGACTGTTGAATCTTGATTGCACTCGCTTTAATAAATAGCTTGGCCTGAATCTGAGTACTAGCCTAAGACTTAGAGGCATCTATGGGCAGTCAATTCGCCCCGGCACTTTGTGGATTGGTTGCTGCTTTTCAAGAATATTGTTTCTTCAAAGCCTTCACAGGTATGAGAACTTTTCATCGACTTCTTCACAACACCCGCTACGTGGACAATCGGATCATGATGGACTTCCCAGGTTGGAGACAACACCCACCTTGGGACCTTTTTACAGCTTTGGACTTTTACAACCCACCAACCTTACTTGAAGAGGTTAATGATTCTGAAATTCTTGGATGTCACATTTCCACAGAACAACGCACTATCACCATTCGACAACCTCTTGATTTGGTGACATTGAGAAGTGGGAACAGTCAAGACTCTGACATAGCACTCTTATCGGCATTTCGTGCCAGAGCTCTGTTGATCATTCGTTATGTTTTTCCTCCCAATTTGATTGTTCCGCAATTGGAAGATTTGATCGCCATCTTTGCTCACAAAAACATTGCCAGCAGACAACTACGACCTACCCTGAAGACAATTTTGAAGTTCTTGAAACGCCGACTCAATTCCGATCACAAGCAATACCAAGTCTTCAGACATCAGATCAATCGACTTTTTCTTGACGCAGATCCTTTCCGTTTCCGACAGACCACACGACGATGACGTTGACAAAAAGAATCTGTGCGGATAGCTGGGGCTAAGCTTTCACCCCAATTTTGTGGCTGGGGCTAAGCCAAGCACCCCACATGAGTACACATGCTGTGTTTTTACTTTTTCCTCTTACCTTGAACTCCGTTTTATACAGTGGCAATTTACAGTCTATTGCCACTCGATCACAAGCCATGGAAACATCATATACCCATGGACAACGAGGCATCATTGCTCAACTTCATCAACTAGAAGATCGACTTGCCCTTCTACATGCCAACCTGCAGAAGGTATCTTCCAGGACCTTGAGCAACTCCAGGACATTAAGCCTGGAAGATAGAGTCACTCAACTTGAAGAACGACCGCCCCCACCAGAACCAACTCTGGACACTGATATCTTTGAAGATATCACAAGGCAGCTGGGCATTTTTGATCAACAGATACAAGCCGTGGAGAACAAGACCAAGGATTTTCTCGACTTTTTGGACCAGAAGATTGACAAGTGTGACAAGAAAGTGGAAACCTACCAAAATGACTATTTTGAATGGTTGGAGCAATGGAAGGCCGACAATCCTCGTGCACTTCATGATTTCCGCACAACCATGGCCAACCAACAGAAACAGATCGACCACATCTTGCAGCTTTTACAACAAAAAGGACTATCAAACTCCGAACCATCCCGTCCATCCAAGCCAGAATTGGTGCATTTCCCCAAATGGAGGCCGCGTTCACCTCCAGCAAAAAGACGAGCAGGCTCTCCACGACTACACCAATCCGGCGCAGCAGATGATTGACAAGACAGCTCGCTTTGCATTGACAGAAAAACAGGTGCAATAGTGCCTCATCTTTCCGTTTGACACATCAATTTACAGTTTTTGAGTCGATTTTTCCTTCGGTTTTCTCCGCAGCCATTTGACATCATGATTCGCATTCCATTCGACAGTGATCGTATCTCTCATGGACATTTGGTTCATCCACTGGAACTGGCTCATCTCATTCATTTTTGGGACAATCGAGAAGAGTTGCATCGAGATCAATTTGATGCATTGGCCACCGTTTCAGAACAACTTAGACGATTGTCTCCTTTGGTGGCAGAACTGGTCAACAACACGCAGCCGGACCATCCGTTTCAAGATTTGGTTCCACAAATTACCCGCATTATGGCAGAGTTCCGTGAAGAAATCGATGCCAGAATGATTGACGCTCACTTTGTTTTTCAACCAATTCCAACTCCTCATATTCCGTATGACGCGTGTGGCCGCATGCGAGGACCTCAAGAAGGTTACCCTGCCCCGATTCCTAGAAAACATTTGCACCCGAGAAGTCGCAGTGCACCACCTACGATCCATCGCAAGCGACAACTTCCACCTTGGGCACGCTTGGAGACCTTGAACTACCCTTCGATGCACCGCGGCTAGACCTATGAAGCTCCTTTCAGACGAAAAAGAATACCGACTCGATTGCTTGTGGCTGGGGCTAAGCCGAGAGCCCCTTGAAAGATTCTTGTTGTTGTTGTTGTTGTTGTTGTTGTTTTCCTTGATGCTGTTTGCTTTCTCGTTGCGTGTAGCTGGGGCTAAGCTTAGAACCCCTTGTCACCGCTAGATTTGATTTCAAATGACGACGTCCGATTTTCTCCATACCTCCTTTCCGTCACATGGTGGTTTCTACCTTCTACATCCTGCAGACACCCGGACTCTACTTGGAAACGTGCAACAACTTCTGGACCAACAAGAAACTTTCCAGTTATGGTGTCAACGACAAACAGCATTGTTGACCCATTGCCTCCGACTTTTGATTGATTTGGAATACGGATTCCACATGAACCATACAGAACCAGGGTTCAATCAGGAATATCCCTGGACCAGGGACAATTTCCAGACCATCGCATATATCAGAGACAGAATACAGGAGCTTCTCAATATTATGAGAAGATACAGATTCGACCACCATCGTCCAGATCACTTTCACCGAGTACCATGACAACTATACCATCACCTGGGGAGGCAACTTAACTACTCTCATTTGAACTGTTGCGAACCACCACCTCGCACCCGAAGCACACCAGCCAGACACCGTTGGAGAACATATCCCCGAACAGCCCTACCATTTGACTATCAGATGTGGCAGCGAGGCCTGCACCCACAGTTTGATCCAGACTCGGACAGTGATTAGCAAAAAAGACGATGAACACTCCCTCAACTCTCGACTCGCCTCAGGACATGAAAAAGTGCTGCTTGCCTTTCCTTATGCACAGTTGATCCGGTCAACAACAATGACACTTCCAACACTCCCGTATGGTTATACACAGATCTCACCGCAGCCATTTTCATTTACCCGTCCTTGCCACCATGATGCCCACCCGTACATCTCGTGCTCTCACAGAATGGACAAGACCTTCGGCTTTCCAGCTACAATCGGATTACATTGATGATGCGTTGGATTTAGATCTACGTGACACCCACCACTTTCAAGTGAAATGATGCAGCGCGTGGACAAGCTCTTCGAGAACATCACAGAGGAGATTTATGAGATTCCACAACAATTTCTGGTGAATGGCATGAAACCCACCAGTCTACGTCAACAATCGACTACTTGAAGAAGTGAAATACCCGTCACCCTTCATTCCGAGGTTACATAGCTTTCCCTGACGCTTTGTTGCGATAGAGAAAAGTTTACTCCTTTTGTACGGACAGTAGGGTGGCACAGGGCTAAGCCTAGAACCCTCTTGCCGACATGACGGTTCAACTTCACTCAGTACGACCAACACCGCAGCCATTTGATCGATGGAAAGTATACCTTCTTCCCGACAATCCAATTTGATGTCGCCATGGACCACCAGGCAGACCTTCAGACTCGGTCCTCCGTACGTCTCAGAAGACCCAGACTTTGACCTCCGAGATGGAAAATTCTACAAGATGGCCAATCATTTCATTCTCCATCATCAAGACGCCTACATTCTACAACAAAATTCTCTTCGACTCAGAACCTACATGGAAGAGCAACGTGCATTTTGGAAAGATACAGAGGCATGTACCGGACTCCTCGGATACAAATTTGGACTTTATGCTAGAGATCTACCGGACTATTGGCATTTGGGCAGCCGGACACGCCAAGTTGCAGAAGAGGTTGATACCCTATTCACAGAGATGTTCAGGCTGACAGAATCAGTTATGCACTACGAAAAATGGTTTGGCAGATACAGAAGCAGACCACCGGTACATGTAGTCAATAGATTACTTGAGGAAGTCAAACTTCCTCCACCGTTTATCCCGACCATCACACGACGTTTCAGCTTTGGCTAGACTTGCGAACCTTTCCAACCATGGTAAAATAGTGCTGATTTCACTTTTCTCTCTCCGATACAACAAACGAGCTCATCTTTCCGTTACAACTTACGTGCTCATCACAATGTTTCCGCAGCCATTTCTCGAACCAACCAAGATGCGACCATCCAAACAATCCAGACATTTGACTGCTTGGACTACGCCTTCAGCTTTCCATCTAGATCCTGCATTCACAGATCCAGCAACCAGACTGGAACTACACAATACCCATTTCTTTACCGCTGGCAACCATTTGATCTTACACCATTTGGATCTGTACCTACTACGGCACAACTTTGAGACGATGCAGACCTACATCGCACAGCAATTGGATTTTTGGAGCACGATGTCAGACACTATACAAAGTCTACACTGGAAGTTGAGCACCTACATCACAAACATCCGGGATGTCCACTTCATACAGCCTACCACCAGTGACAACAATGAAGATATTCAAGAACTCTTACGGCAGATTTCTCATGTACAACAAGAAGAAACAGAGTGGGTGTTTCCAAACATATTTCGTCCACCAGACCACATTTATCAAAGATAGGTTCAGGATGTCAAACATCCTCCACCTGTCATGCATAGTTTACTTCGCAGACACAGTTTTAGCTGAAGAAAAGATCGTCCGTAGGCACAAGTTTTCCGGTGTGGCATAGGGCTAAGCCTAGAACCCTCGTGCCGGAAAGTTTATCTTCTTCTTCTTAGTGCACTACCTGTTTGCCTAGTTTCAGCTATCAAGCCCAGAAGAATCTTGGCTCCGCCTGCAATGTCGACTACCGACAGAACGATCCATTATGATTGCCAACTTGACCGCCAATCAGACCTGATGATCCGAGTCAACTTGAAAATGGTCCTTCCTCATCAGAGGCAATTACAACTGATCAGCATCGACCCAGAACTACTGGACTATCCTATCATGAAGATCACAACACCGATGGATTTGCACGGCAACATTCAGGAGATCAAGAACTACATTTGCGACATGCTTTGGAATACATTGAGAGAGCACACACGTTACGCGTCACATCGTGACGTTAAACCTTGACTCCGCTCTTTGAGCATTTGATTCAGTGTGTGTGATGGGAACCCTTCGTTCAACCAGTTGATCCTAAGCACCCGAAGGTCCTGGTTTGATCCGGTGCCTGGCAGCCGGCGTACCCGTCCCTCTGATCGCTGAAATGCTGTAGGATGGACTAGTTTCACCATGTCTCATTTGACGCGTCCCGGGCATGGCGAATCCCATGCAGTTCCCGCTGCGATTCGACCGAACTGCATGACTGCTGATTCCCATTGTCTCCGTCTCCAGCAAGTGCTTCTCGCCATCGTATCATCCAGTAAGAACTGACCGGATTGCAGGACCAAACATAACAGAAGACAAGAATTGGACTTATAAACGCATGTTGATAACAACGAGATATGAGGATGGCACCCTTTGTGAATTTCCCCCAAGGAACTGAGATTTGATTACCCGACCAGATAGGGGCAACTTGACGAAGAGGGGGTAGTCAGGAGCCCTCCGGTACATACTGTCTTATAGCGTACACCAAGCACCCCTGTACAGCCTCCATGTATCCGTAGATCAAGTGATCCTGCCGTCCAACTCGATGATGTAACGGGATTTTCAGGAGGTAGATCATTCTTCCGGATCAAGTGAAAGCTGTGCGGCGAGTTGTAGAGTGAATTCATGAAACCCCTTCCGTGCATGATTTCATAATATCAAGTCAGTTTTGACATTCAATACAAAAAACACGATACTATACCATACTCAGATGACAGTTCAAGTTTAAAGGATCCACAGTCTTGGGATCGAAGGTCTTTATATAGATCCACAGTCTTGGGATCAAAGGTGTTTATACAGATCCACAGTCTTGGGATCCAAGCCATAGCTGTATGGATCAATACCAACAACAGCGCCAGCCACAGCACAAGTCTTGAAATTAAAGATGCATCGATCCACAGTCTTGGGATCAAAGGTATATATGTATACAGATCCACAGTCTTGGGATCAAATGTATAGAGATCAGGTGCGTCTTAAATCAAACCAGCATTGACTTTCAGCACAGCACGCAACACACCACACCACATTAGATTCAGAGAACAGTTCAAGCTGGGGGCTCGCTGAGGTGGAGCAATCGGGCACTTATGTTGACCGAGGAACGTGTCAGTTTGACCGCTGTTATCCGTCGAAGTCAACGCACGGTTGCGAAACCACAGTAGACCCACCAACATACATACAAACAAACTGTCAGGAACATCTTAAAATATAGCACTATTGTCGATCATCTTACTTGACTCCTACTACAACCACCTATGGAGTAGCAATAAGGAAGAAGGATTCAGTTACAAAATTCACCACCAACCAAGACCCACACTCTTGGAATCAATAGCACAGGTCCACCAAGCAGGATGCAGAAGCATCAACACGCGGAGAAAAAGACTCACCACCAAAGGTCAACAAGCATTCATTTGACAACAGTTGATGAATCAGCTGAGGCGGAGCAATCGGGGGTTTTTGTTGACCGAGGAACATGTCAGTTTGACCGCTGTTATCCGTTAAGGTCAACGCACGGTTGTGAAACCATGGCAGATGAATCAACGCGCAGCATACAAATGCACACATGGAATGCCCACCACACAGATGGACACACCTCTACTAGCCACACTACCGCAACACAAGTTAGCAAACCAGCAAGCCACCGAGCCCTGAAGCATTAACGAATTTCACAAGTTTGAAAAATGTGAACCTCTAGATCCACTGTCTTGGGATCAAAGCCATAGCTGTATGGATCAATACCAACAACAGCGCCAGCCACAGCACAAGTCTTGAAATTAAAGATGCATCGATCCACAGTCTTGGGATCAAAGGTATATATGTATACAGACCCACAGTCTTGGGATCAAAGGCATATATATGCATAGACAAACAGTCATGAGATCAAAGGCATATGTATAGATTAACAGTCATGGGATCAAGGTATAGATTATGGAAATAAACAAGTCCACAGTCTAGGGACCGAAGCTATAGGGGTATAGATCCACCGTCTTGTGATCATAGGTCTATGTATGCATCAAATGGGTAGAAAACAAGCCCACAGTGGGCAGTTTGTGTGTGTCACAGTCTGTTCCAAAGACACAGAGCCAGCAGGTTCTGATAAAAAGTAACCTTGATTTTGTCTTCTATAGTAGATGCAGGGAAGTTTAGGCAGGCTAGGAACGTCTCACCTTGCGAACTCAGATGCTGAGCCGTGCAGATCTATGAAAAACGACGCCCATCTGGGGGCTGTGTGCGTGTGTGTGTGTGTGTGTGTGTGTCAACGTCTGTTTCCAAGACACAGATCCAGCAGGTTCTGATATCTAAGAAGAAGTCTTTGAAAGTTTTGAGAAGTATGTAGAATCGTGATCTACAGTTGCTAGAAGCAAGGAAGCTTTCAAGCTTTGAGAAGTTTGTAGATTTTTGATCAACAGTTGCTAGGGGAGGAAACCGGAACATGAGTCTTCCTCTAACAAAGACATTGATGTTTTCCTGGTGATATCCATTGGGACGCCAATGGACGTACCTGCGAACTTTTCCGTCCGAAAGCCATAGTTGTGATACTGTTAACCATTGCGCCGTCCCTTCCTTTTGGCTGTTGGTTAGTAACTAGAGAGCACACACTTCACACGTCACATCGTGACGTTAAACCTTGACTCCGCTCTTTGAGCATTTGATTCAGCGTGTGTGTGTGTGTGTGTCAACGTCTGTCTCTAAGACGCAGAGCCAGCAGGTTATGATATCTAAGAAGAAATCCGTGACAGTTTTGAGAATTATGAGAATTTTGATCAACTGTTGTTAGAAGAAAAGAAATCCTTGCACATTTTGAAACAGGCGGTATCTTTTTGATCAGCAATAGTTAGAAGCAGGAAGTCTTCGAAAATTTTTGGAAATGTTTGAGAAGTCTATACCTCTTTGAATAACCATGAAAGGTTTGAGAAATTTGTACCAGTTTGATTAGCAACCACTAGAAGCACGGGGAGGAAGCAGGAACATCAGTCTTCCTCTAACAAAGACACTGATGCTTTCCTGGTGATATCCATTGGGACGCCAATGGACGTACCTGCGAACTTTTCCGTCCGAAAGCCATAGTTGTGATACTGTTAACCATTGCACCATCCCTTCTTTTTGGCTGTTGGTTAGTAACTAGAGAACACACACTTTACACGTCACATCGTGACGTTAAACCTTGACTCCGCTCTTTGAGCATTTGATTCAGTGTGTGTGATGGGAACCCCTCGTTCAGCCAGTTGATCCTAAGCGCCCGAAGGTCCTGGTTTGATTTTCTGGCAGCCCCCGTACCCGCCCCTCTGATCGCTGAAATGCTGTAGGATGGACTAGTTTCACAATGTCTCATTTGACGTCCCCCGGACATGGCGAATCACATGCAGTTCCCGCTGCGATTTGACCGAACAGACTGCTGATGCCCGTCGTCTCCGTCTCCAGCAAGTGCTTCTCGCCGTCGTATCATCCAGTAAGAACTGACCATCTTCACCTTCATTTCTTGGTTTTATGTTCATCGGATTGCAGGACCAAACATAACAGAAGACAAGGATTGGACTTATAAACGCATGTTGATAACAACGAGATATGAGGATGGCACCCTTTGTGAATTTCCCCCAAGGAACTGAGATTTGATTACCCTACTAGATAGGGGCAATTTGACGAAGAGGGGGTACTCAGGAGCCCTCCGGTACATACTGTCTTATAGCGTACACCAAGCACCCCTGTACAGCCTCCATGTATCCGTAAATCAAGTGATCCTGCCGTCCAACTCGATGATGTAACAGGATAGTCAGGAGGTAGATCCTTCTTCACTTAAGATTCACTCACAGTCAGTTATTCGATTGCCGTTATTGCTTTAGTTTTTCAGCTGTCAGCGTTTGACTTTCTCAGATTTCACAACACCGTGAACACAGTACTTCGCCGAACAAACACACACACTGTTCGCGGTGGAGACAGCAGAACTCAATATATCAGGTTTTCATGGAATAAGATGACTCCAACAGGCAATCATAGATCTATCCTTTTGTGATACATGTACCTAGATCACTCTATGACTTTAGATCTGAACCGTACCAAAAAACAAGACATGATTTTCAAGATTTGATGATTTCCATGACCTGATGTTTGAGATTGTTTCCAGTACAGGATGTAATTCATGACTACCGTCATGATGTCACAAATCCATAAGGTTTCATAATAGCATTTTGCCGCTTCTCAAGTGTCACAAGAACAAGAACAAGAATATAAGTAGTTCAAACTTCATTTCATCCCGCGGCGAGACCATGCACCAGTTTCACTTCCATTTTGGCAGCAGTGCGTCGTCTTCAATACCGTTTCCAGTACAAACCAGCAAGGAATCAAAGTCCAAGTCAAAGAAAAAGTCTATCAAAGATGTCAAACGTGGTAGATCAAGAACACCACAAAAGCGTACATCAAAGACACTGGCCATTCAAGATGACAAAGGTGTGAAGAAGGTTGAACAAAAGAAGGTGGTGGTAGAGTCTCGGTCACCTAGAAGAAAACAAGTTAAGAAACGACGTAGATCTCAAAGCAGTTCGTCACAACGATCAAGTAGATCAGAAGGATCTTCGAGCTCAGAGCGATTCGTGCAAGCAGCCTCAGCCAGAATGCCAGGTGTACAGACAGGATGGCAGACATCACCAAGTCAGCTCAATCCGTATGCATCGTTTACACCACTGACAGCACCACCAAGCCAGTTCATCGGACCACAATTGAGGAACCAGTTCCAGAGTTTCAGCCAAGATCCGTGCTCAGTTGTCCACACCACTCTCAACGCAGCTCCGCCATTACCCCAGCATATGGCACAACGTCTAGCTCGAGGAAAGTGGGGAGACCCCCAAGTCATTATGCAGTCTTTGGGAAGAACAGTGGCCAACCTGGAAAGCAGACTCACACCACAAACAGCACCTCAAGCAGAGGAACACATGCAGAGCAGACAACAGCAAGAGCCAACTACAGCGGAACAAGCACGCTCAACAGACAAGCAGCAGACAACACAAGATGCACACGCAACCACATCGATGCCAGCGCCAGTATCCACACGGACACAAGCATCAACGTCAACGCAACCAGTCACACTAACACCAGCATCCACAACATCACAGCCAACAGGCCAACAAGACAGACCAGCGCTGGACATTCTCAAGACAAAGCTTCAAAAACAAACACCAGTCAACACAGCCCCACAAGACACACGCCAGCCAACACAACCAGCAACAAACGCAGACAACTCATCCACACCAGCGTCCAGCTCAATACAACTCCTACCACGGAGAGAACCAAGCACAGTCAGATTGGTACCAAACAGCACCTACCTTGCCACACAAAACACACAACGGACACAGCCACAAACAACTCCACAGCCAACAGTCGCCACCTTTACAACACCTTCAGCACCATCAGCTCCAGAAGCCATCGTCAGACCTTTCGACACAGCCAGAACACCGACACCCACACGGATGTTCACATCACTACAACACAAAGCAACCAAACACACACAGCAACCAGACTTGATCACAACACAGACAGTTGGACCAGCAGTACAAGCATGGCAAATGGTAGAACAAGTACCAACCAACGATCAGGATAAAGAAGAATATGAAAGAAACAGGTTTGAGTTCAAATGCTGCAAAGGAACTATAAGATATCCAGCACCACCGACAGAACTATGGCATTCGACGCAAGCAGATTTGATGGAACTCTACAAAGCAAACAGTGTGCACTTTTCGCATCGATACCTTGCCGCACTTTTCGTATCGATTGGGCCGTCAGTTTTTGATCAAATTGACAAAATCAGATTTTACGCCAGGGATCAGATTTTACGCTATTGATGCTAAAAAGACCAAATCCGCCAGCAATGGCGACAGTGTGGAACTTTAGCTATCAATTCTATCACGGAACAGAAACAGGCTCATTGTGGCCGATCCTGAGGGGAAGGGCGATTCGCCCCGCTCTAGCGGATGCCGGAAGCTTTGGATTTTATTCCAGAGCTTCTAATGACCTAGGAGACTGGGCTACAATCAACTGCATCCGAAAAGTGATGTCGTCAGGAAAGTGGAGCACTCCAGCAATCATAGGAGGAATTGCGGAAACGACAGCACAGCATCATACGATGTCATCAGGAGACGGCAGCCAAGCTCAGGCGGCATGCAGAGTCAAAGGGCTAGTCCATTTGAAGAGAGACAAAAAATGGCTAGCCCGATCAAGGGACACGCGTAGCATAGCCAGTCATCCGAGAATCCGCCTTGGCCGATATCGATGCTAGGAACAGTAGAGTGACCCGACAATCCATTGCAAGTAGATGAAGAGTTCTGAAACAAATAACAATCATGAAAGATCTATCCTCACAAAAAGTGTAAAGGTTTAGATTTGTTCTAACAAAAGTTTTTTCAAACAGGAAATGCTGATCCTGAACTCAGTGAAATCTGCGATTGAAAGTCTCTGGATGTAAATCAGTCAGAGCAGACGCGAACCAACCACGTTTCACCCCATATCGGATCCGTACCATATCAAGAAAGCATTCAGCGGCAGTGCAGATCCAATCACCACGGAAACCTTTTCTTTCTAACAAGTGTGCATCTCATTTTCTTTTGGTAGATGAACTTGAAGTTGTTGATTCAAGAACAAATTCTTCAGTTGGAATTTATTTCACGAAGAATATCAAATAAGAAACAAAGTAACATTGTCAAGAGAGCTTGCTACGTTTCACCCGACAAGGTTTTTGCGCCGCTGGCCAGTCACAGTATATAGTAACCATCACTAAAAACACACATGTATACAAGAAGTCAATCCCACTGGAACAGGTGACATCTATATAGATCCAATCGTGACATGCTTCGAATACATATCCATATATAAAGAGAAGAACCGATCTTTTCAGACTATATTCATCCACCTTGGCACAGTCATCAGTGCTCAGACAAGTTTCTTGAAGTAGGCAGAGAGTTAGCCATGTCGAACCAGTGGACACACCAAGACTTTCAAAGTGGAGGATGGAATCCTCACATGATGACCAATTGGAATCAAGTAGATCACAGACATCAACAAATGCACATGAACACCAACGTACAGTACCAAACAGCACAGATGCAGCCACAGTACAACCAAGCACTACAGCACAACACTCGACACGTAGCACACATTCCTCCACCACCTCCAGGTCCACCTGGACAAACACACCAAGCATCCACACGTCCGCAACAAGAGCAATACAATCCCAGCAGAACAGCACACACAACACGCAGAGCAATGCCATACGTACAACCACGGCCTGTCATCCAGATGCCACAAGACAATACAGTTCATCAATTTCCACCACAACCACCTAAAGCACCAACAACAACACCAGTCATTTCAATGCAGAGCAACGCACAGGTTACACCACCACACCAACCAAAACAACCACAAACACCCACCGCACAGCCGAGCAATGCCAGTCAAACCACGCCAACGCAACAAACAGGAACACCGCCAACACAGCACACCGTACCACACAAGATGGAAGTTTCAGATGCTGATTGCTACGATTCGTGCGCGAACTTAGGAGGCCCAGAGTACAGGAAAATTCAGGCCACGCCCTAATCCAGGCGAAAGGGTCTTCAGTTGAAGACTACTCAGTACGACTATTGAGTCAAGGAAAATTTACTGGAGTGGTAGCAACGAGGAGCGTGGCAGAAAGTGTATTTTTGAGTCAATCGGTGAAAGCATTGAGAGAGCGCAATGTAGATCTTGACGCTGCAGCGGAGGCGTCACACAAAGGACCAACACCGAGTAAGATTTCTGACCCACTCCGCTTTTTTGAACCATTGATCCCATCAGTTTTGAAAGAAATCAGGAGCAAAGTTCCGCCAGAAACAAACTTGAACAGATCCACAAGCTTGCAGACACAGAAGCACAACTGGCCAAAGCACAACACAAGCGACAACGACACGGCATACAGATGACACCACAACGCAGTTCTACAAACGCACCAGCACTACCAGCATTGCCAACACAAACATCAACCACAGATGAACACAGTCAACCAGCAAACATACTAGCAGACACAACACCTGAAGATCCACGACAAGCACATGGACATGGCAACCGTCCTGAATCCAAGCAGCATGACACTACAGGACAACCACCCATCCAGCCACACAGACACCAAAGTGACACAATGGCTGGACAACATCAAAGACAAGAAGCTGCATACCTATGTCAAGAAATCACAAACATGTTGACAACGGTCAACAAAGAAAGATCGACCAAACTTAGTGGAGACGGCGATTCGCTACGGAGTTCCTATGGACAAAGTCCAGTCGATGAGCTACAAGAGTTTGGCTCAGGTAGTGGCGGCAGGAGCATATTTTGCCATCTGACTAGTGGATCGTCTCAATTCCACGGATTCAGCGGTTTTTGAACAAGGTGAAAAGCGGCAAGTTTTTGATCAACTGGTGGTATTGCTTCATTTCAGTCAATACTATCTCACAGAGGTACCAAACGCAGAAATGGATACCATGGTTTCGACAGATGCAGGTTACACCCACAACATACAGATTTGAAGGTGTGAATCACCTCAACGCAGTTTACATCAAGAGTTCAGCTGACATTCCAGAGAACAAGAGGCTTTTCTCTCAACAGCAGATGTTTTACATTGGTTCTACAAAAGTTGGACTATGTCATCGAGAATACAATCGCAACACGCAAGTACATCGATTCAAGACAGGTAAGGCCATACAGGTGGAATTAGCAATTAGATGGTGGACAAGTCAGGACAACTACCATACGTTTTCCACCATTGCAATCAAACATTTCGACAGTTATGCAGAAGCGTGGACGTACGAACATGCAATCATTGAACAGCTCAAGGCACCATTGAACCACCCACTGGTTTCGAAACACTTGACAAGGAATGCATTTCGATACTACTACAAACCAGACAAGCACAAGTTCCATGGGATTTCTTCATCATTTCGATTATTTCGCAGGATTAGACGAAGGATACAGACACTGAAACAATCAACTACAACAGTACAAGAACTCAGATTGGATACATGGCGGGTTATGTACAACCTGGCATCGTTTAACCAACAGAGGTTTTTGGCCAGAATTACGTAGTTGGAAGTATACAGACACAATGGTATATGGATTCATTAGACTGTCAAGCAATGTGGAAGAACCTGAAAGATCTAGGATCAGATCAGAACTAAAAAAGATTGCAGCATTCAGAAACATGACATGGCCGCTGATGACCAACAAACCGTTTCAAATACCATTTTTGGCACCAAGCAACTTTGCACAAAACGTGAAACGATGGTTGAAGCGATTTTTACGAACCAGAAAACACTTGGCTATACCATCCCACCTACCCAAAGGCAATGTGCGAGAAGCAGCACATACGAAAGTAGCAGATGCGCTCTACAATCCGTTCAACTGGCGAGATTTTGGCGTTTTCAATCCTGAGACGCTACCATGTCCATGCGAACAACTTCTGCAGCGACATCCGAGAGCAGAGAGCACTGATGGACATATTTGTGCCACATTGGATCAATTTGACCTCCCGATACAACTTCATATTCTAAAATCCATCAACAGTTATTCTACAGTGTACCCTGCCAAAGCTGTGTACATTGAAGAAGTGACCAAAACTTTTCAGAAGTGGTTGAAGAAACATGGATTTCCTATTCATGATGTTGACAATATTCAGACATTGTTGCAAGATCTTTGGTCCTCAACTTTGCAGGAAATACAGGAGACACCGAGACTGGCCATTGACCACATTTCCAAGTTGAAAGAATTTTTGGGAAAGGAAGTTGTGATACATCATGCAGATCGCCAGAACCAGAACGCAAGAGTTTTTTGTCCCCAGCTTTATTTTCGTGGATGTCGGAACACCTGGACAGACCCTCAACTTTTCACTAAGTTGGAAATCACCTCACAACAGGCTAGAGAAGGTACAAAGGCTAGCGACACCATGGTTTCAAAAAGAATACAAATGGGGTATGAACTGGGGAGCTTCATTGCCACAAGGATTCATTTTTCTCAAGACTAAAAAGCAATACAAGAAAGGTCGAACCATTATCAGTTACAAGGGATCAACATATGCGAATTTGCTGAAATATGCGGCGAAGCAGGTTTTGCCACAGAGCTTGGGCCAATACTCCACACCGGAAATTTGGCGGGCTACCCATCTTTCAGACCGCGCCAGAAGAGACTGACCTTCACACTCTGAATGATGACCTTATTGGGTTCTTTAACTCGGTACCACAGTCCAAATTGATGCAAGCAGTGCATACCCTTGAGAGACGGTATCAAATGTATGGCGCTATGACAATACAAGTTGAAGTGAATAAGAATAATTTTCACACACAGAACATCACAGCAGGCAGGCCAAATCGAAACAATTTTGACAATTCCAGAACTCAAACCACTCATATCCGTGATTTACCAAGTATCGTACAACTCAGTTTCGACTCATGCATCTTTGAAACAATGGGACAAATCTTCCAACAACATCGCGGTACAGGTATTGGCATTGCAAATCAAATCTCACCAGTGGTTTCAAACATTGCAGTGACATTGATACAGCGAGTCTGGCATTCATCTTTTCAATCGCAACTTCAAGGAACGCAAAGAATACACTCCTTTTTGATGATTCGATACGTGGACAATAGATTTGCACTATTTCCAAAGAGCTTGGTACACGAAAAGGCGTTGAAATTATTCTGCCACAAACATTTTTATCAACTTCCAGTGGAACTCGAAGACGTTGGTACCAACGAACTCCTAGGATTTGATGTGGATGCAAACAACAACCATTTAATACAGACAACCAGATCAACCATGGAAAATTCGCGATGTTACAAGCGCTGGATCATGGAACCTCAGATTATCAGGACTACGCAGCAGGGCGACACTCATAGCCAGATAAAGCTGGCCTAGATCCAGCAGAAGGTCGCAGATTGCCACCTTGATCGAACACTACGTGAAGAAAGGTTTTTCAAGAGCTCGATGTAAACAAGTAGTGTATGACTTGATGACCAAATGATACGGCTGAGTAGCTGAACCAGTAAAAAAGCGCAGAAATGCGGCCAGCAGCCCTAAAGTGAGAAGAGTACAAAGCTGAACTAAGTCATTTCACATCAGTACATTTCATAAGAAAATTGTGATCCTTCAACCATACCCGTATGAAGGTAGACTTGATGAATCTGTCAATACGGAATTTCTCCACATTTGATCCGAACAAATCATGATTAACACAGTCTCTATACATGATAAGGTTCAAAGCAGAGAGTAGGAAGTTTTCAGCGGCGATTTACGTTTCACCCACGGCGGCGTTTGGTACTGATCATGTATCGCTGCCGCTGGACTGGTCTTGCCTCGCCTTCTCTTCGCTGCTGGTATGACTGGTGTGGTGGCTGCTTTAGTATGTTTCTGTGAGTGAAGTGCTTGTTGAATGACGGGTTTCAATGGAGGCTTGGCTTTGACTGGTGTGGAAGGTGCTGTTTTGCTTGTTTTGTTGGTTTTGTTTGTACGTGAAGGTGGATGTGCGGCATGCGGTGGTGCTGGACTGTGCGCATGCTGTGATTGCTTGGATGAGTCGCTGAGGCGACCTGCTGATGCTGATGTCTTGTGTGGCGCAGAGTGCGGTGATGGTGTTGTTTGCTTTGAGAGTGCGAGTGTTTGTTTGAGCTGGGCACCTTCCAAGGCCTGGCGAACTTCTTCATCTTTTTCAGGTGTCTCCATGGGTGTTTTGTCTGGGTGCGGTTGCTCTGCTTCCGAGTCCTCTGGTGCAAACAGTGAGGCTACTGGTTCTGGCATTGGTACTGGGATGGGAGTAGGTGCTGATGCTTGTGGTGTGCTTTGTGATGCTGTGTTTTCTGGAGATCATAGGATCTCTTCTGTGCCTGCACCGCACCATATAGGATGCGTAATGGGTAGCCTGGCTAATTCCAATCAATCTTGTCTGAGTTCTTGCACTCGTTGTTGTAATGCTATGTGGCTGTCCAGCAGTTTGTTGTGACTGCGTAGAAGGCTGACGAGCCATTTGAATTGAATGTGTCTTTGATGCCCCAAGGGCTGCCTTGGTTGGCTGGTGTTGGTGGCCCTGCTTGGGCCAAAGCTGTCGTTGGTGAGGTTGGTGCTTCTGCTTTTGGATTGGGTGGTGTGTGGCTTTGCTGTCGTCTGTTGGTTCTGGGTGTTGGCGAAGGTTTCGACAGAACAAGTAGAAGTGGCAGTAGATGATCAAAAAGTTTTTCCTACGGAAGAAGAAAGTCAACATATTGATTCAGAACAATCTGTAGAGCCTCCAGAGGCACCAAAGAAGAAGAAACGCAGAACAGGCTAGGAATCACAGCGGAGAACAAATGAATCGCAGCGGCGAGCTTAGGTAGGCTAGGAATGTCTCACCTGGCGAACAATGATGCCGAGCCGTGCGAATCTATGGAAAAACTCGACGCCCTCGTGGGGCGCCGTGTGTGTGTCAACGTCTGTCTCTAAGACACAGAGCCAGCAGGTTCTGATATCTAAGAAGAAATCCGTGACAGTTTTGAGAATTATGAGAATTTTGATCAACTGTTGTTAGAAGAAAAGAAATCCTTGCACATTTTGAAACGGCGGTATCTTTTTGATCAACAATAGTTAGAAGCAGGAAGTCTTCGAAAGTTTTTGGAAATGTTTGAGAAGTCTATACCTCTTTGAATAACCATGAAAGGTTTGAGAAATTTGTATCAGTTTGATTAGCAACCACTAGAAGCAGGGGGAGGAAGCAGGAACATCAGTCTTCCTCTGACAAAGACACGGATGCTTTCCTGGTGATATCCATAGGGACGCCAATGGACGTACCTGCGAACTTTTCTGTCCGAAAGCCATAGTTGTGATACTGTTAACCATTGCACCATCCCTTCTTTTTGGCTGTTGGTTAGTAACTAGAGAACACACACTTTACACGTCACATCGTGACGTTAAACCTTGACTCCGCTCTTTGAGCATTTGATTCAGTGTGTGTGTGCGTGTCATTATTTCAGTCTATTTCATCACAATTTTATCATGTTCAGATGCCAGCGGCCAAGGTATGCTTACCGGAGATTTTTTGGCTCCATATTTGCTGTCGTCCATCGATATGGGAGTTGGCATGATGAAAATGTCCGTGACCCAAAAATGCTCCACGAAAGTCCCGAAGTCCCGAAGTCGATGTGCACGCCAAAACGTTCAAAATTCTTAATACCACGCAGACAAAAACACAGCGTTCAAAACGTTCAAAAAGTTCATCGACTGGGTCCCCAAAGGCTGAACGGCACTCCTATTGACTACTTGACCTGGGGCAATCACGAGGCTTGGGCCGCGCAATGTGCACAGATGGATTTCCTAGTCACCCTCCCCTTACTCAAGTATTTGAGTCTATCAGATTATGAGTCTGCCAGTGTAAGACGGGAAAAAAAATACAGGTAGCAATTCATTTCCTTGCGGGAACAAAATGCTAGACATGGTCGGACATCATCACCGCAAAGATATTTGTAGAACTCTTGAACTCTTCCAGCCAACTTTGGAAGAGATTGGGATGATAGAAAAGTATCAAGGATGGGAAGTCCGTGCGCCAGGACTATTTCGTTTGGATATTTTGTTCTGAACAAAGTGTGTTCTATCCATAAAGTCAAGCAAACTGATGGAAAAGGAAAGGGACAAGAGGAACAAAGGACTGACAGCTTGGACAACAGAAGTGCAGGATTATACAGCAGCAACCGGTGACTCGAGCATCTGTGATAATGGACTCCATGGAACAAGCTTGGGTAGAAATAAGAGCAGCACACTGCAGTACACGGAGCGAAAACAGATTGATGAAGATATATCACATGAGACCTCCCGTCCCAACTAATTCTCAAAACACCACATCCCAACTGCTGTGAAGAGCAACAAGCCAACGAATGAACACAGCAGATTGACTGCATGTAAGCCTTTAGTCCTGAGGGCAGGAACCAACAAATCTGTGGAACAACCACCAACACAATACAGTGCTGACGCAAAATATACCTCTGAGGAAAGCAATGAATGTTCCACAACCCTGCCTGTGCACAAACCAACTTGTTATAGAGGCAATCTCATGTTTTGAAACTTCCGCGAAGGGGTCCTGGAAGGTTCCATGCAAAGTTGTGGTGCTGTGGATTCCGGGGAGTGTTGGGGATATCAGATGAACTCATGGGATAAAAACGTGGGGCACCGCAGCGAGTGGATGATGGCGGGGAAACCTCCAAGCTCAAGACATTGGCAGAAAGGACAGAGAAGTGCAGTGGGACAGTGAAACATTCGACAAAGAAGGCACAGTTTCGAGTTCTGTGGCAGTGGATCCGTGGTGTGAAGGTAGGAGCACGCTAATTGCTCGCTCATCGTGCATAGCTTTTCAAATCACGCCCGTGTCAAAACTCCGATTGGACTAAACTTAAATGGTTGCTCTAACATGATTGTCGGGACAAAACTTAAACGGTGACATTTCCCAGAATCCATGAATCATACCCTACCACGCCCACATACGTGCCGGTAATACCCTGCCACGTGTGGCAGGGGTGTGGCAGCAGTTGTGGCAGTAGTGTGGCGGTAGTGTGGCAGTAGTGTCGCAGGGGTGTGGCAGTGTGGCAGTATGGTATTTGTCTATCTAGTCTATCTATCTTAGCTTATCTTATCAGATCTACTCTAATTTAATCCCATAATCCAAAACCCCACCCCATATCACATCATCCCATCTCATCTCACCTAACCTCATCTCATCTCATCTCATCTGTCTGTCTGTCTGTCTGCCTGTCTATCTATCCATCTATCCATCCATCCATCCATCCATCGATCGATCCATCCATCCGTCTATCTATCTATCTATCTATCTATTTATCTATTTTTCTACGTCTATTTATTCATTCCCTTTTGACCTGAAAAAATCGAATATGACATCGCTCATGCTACTCAACTCAATTCACCACTCAGCAGTTCACACAGTTGGTGCGAAAACTTTTCCGCTGCCACGCCTGCTGCCTCCAAAAAAATGCTGGCTTGGTGGGCCCTGCCACGACCGTCAGGTCAAAGTTCTAAGTTCTAATCTCTAAATCTGAATCTGAATTGTCATCNAAGTTCTAAGTTCTAATCTCTAAATCTGAATCTGAATTGTCATCATTATCAGTGAAGAGGTTCTTGAATAACGGATGCTTTTTTTGAGATTCAATGATTTGACTTGACTCGACTAGACGACCGATTGATTGACTGGATTCGCTAGATTGACTTCTCAATGCAAACATTCAACTGTGTGAACTGCTGAGTGGTGAATTGAGTCGAGTAGTGAGCGATGTCATATTTGATTTTTTTTCACACCCTTGGTAGTTGTGCATAGCTAGCTGGCAAACAATCTGTAGCTATCCAATCCAGTAGTGATAGTGACTGCCATTGGGCCCGCCATGGGCAAAAAAAAAGACCATGAACAGTTCCGGCTTGCAAGTTTTTTTCAAACAAGAAAGTTTTGGTAACAACAGTTTTCATGCAACAATGCCATGTGCAACTTCACTTGTAAGTTAAGCAGAAAGGTATTAATACATTATTAGTCTAATGATATTTTGAAAAGCAGTGGTGCGGCAGTAGTGTGGCAGGGGTGTGGCAGTAGTGTGGCAGGGGCAACACAGGGTTTGGTGACATTTAAATGGCAAAACGGCCTAAGGAGATCATGGTAGAGCAACCGCTTAAGACTAAACTCACTAGACAGCTTGGTATGTCTTTCAGCTCGGTTTGATTCGCTTTCAGGATGACATTCCTCACAAAGAGGTGATCAAACGTGAACGCGAATATACCGGAGTCTGGATAAACACCAATATGCAGCCACAAGCCCAGTTCAAGTTGACTTCGAGAACTTTAAAGGGTGCTCTTTGAGTTCGTGTCCCTTCTAGTGAGCTACAGGTATCTTCACCAGGAAGAGCATTTTGAACCCTGAACCCACAGCCCCCTAAAGCGAAATTTAATGGACTGTAAATTTCTGATTGCTGTAGTATGGTGGATGCCCCCCCTTCAAACAACTTGAGGGGTCTCAGTAGTGTAGGGGGTCCCAAAACGATTCTTTAGGTGTAATCGTCGTCATCGCAATAGTAGCAGCAGCAGGAGAAGCAGCTTTCATGATGCCTTGTTGGGTTCGAATCTTCGAGCATGGCAAAGAAAGCCACCCCAGTTGCGAGTTTATTTTTTTGGTACCATCTATGCTGTTTAGGGTCTAGGCTGGTATAGTTTTTGGGTCAGGTTGTCAGGGGCATCGCCAGTCGATTTCGCCTTGAACTGTGTTTTTTTTGGCCCTGACGAATCGTGCCAGCATTTCATCCATTTTCGCCCTAAGGTCCCACGAATCCTTTGCAACTTCTACATGCCAAGTCGAAGAAGAAGTGATACAAATTGTGCCGATGCCTCAATGTGTCGATGTGAGCCAAGAGTTTAAGTCCTTATTGTCTAGGCTTTTGCAGCTTTAAGATGTACTTTGTCATATTCGTTCACCGATTATGTACGCCAGAAAAGTCCTATGCATTCCTATGCCTGTACAGCATTTTATATAAGGCGGACCAAATTTTCGAATGTTGTTCTTTGAAGCATACGTTTGTCAAGTTTTTTTGAAAATGTACTATTGTTCTTTGAAAGTTTGCAGTTATTTTGAAATGAGAGCTTCCTCAGCTAAAACAAATCACTGTTTGTCTCGAAGTAATTTATCTTGGAAGGGCATTGGTCTTGCATGTCTTAACAACTTGTTTTTGTTCGGTGGCTGAAAGCCGTGCTGTAATCGTGTGTACGGCAGTAAGTGCATTTGTTTCTGCTCATAGCCTTTTGTTTGTGAAAATACGTTTTCATTTTTTGACAATGCATTTACGCATATTATCGGCAATCATACTTAATAACACACAATTTTCTAACCCCTACTAGAAAATAATAGAAAATATCTGAACGTACACTTCTGCACTTTGAAGGTATATTTTTGCAAGGTTTGCTTTGAAAGTATACTTTTGTACTTTGAGAGTCTACGTTTGTACTTCGACAGTATACTTGTAAAAGTCGTAGGAACTTCCAGTTGGTAAAGATCTTCAGATTGACCCTGTGAAGAAAGATGCCATGAAAGGAACCCTGTTCTCCAACACCTAGCTGCCCTGCAGCGCAAATGGATCGCAAAGATTGTTTTTCACCACCAAGCTGAATCGCTGTCCACAGCGAGAATCCGCAAACCCGCCCACCACAGCTTGGACCCTTGAGATGGCCATCGGATCACGTCAAGTGGTCACATTTGTTGGAAATCACACTCCCAAAAATCTGTTGTTGACGTGATTGGGATTGCTCACGAAACCAGGAAATGGCCTGTTTCTTCTGAGAATTGCTCTCAAGGCTAGCTTGTTCATTGTGTAATTGGAAAACTCCAGTCGCCATCATGGTCCGCAGTAAAGTGGGATCCATCACCTTCGTTAAAGCGTCCGCCAGCTGTAACACCGTTGGAATCCATCTAAACATACAGTGTTCTAAACATCTCTCCCTGATCAGGACCTCAAGGGTTGTTCGATAGTCTTCACAGGAGGGCATGGCAGTTCTGGAAGCCAAGTCATAGAGGGATTTACAATCAGTTATTATGGCTGCTTGTGGCAACTTGGGAAACGCTTCAGAAGGTTGACGCCAATCAAAGTTATCAACGACCAATGTGCCCCAAGGGCGAACAACTCGATTAATCTTCTTAGATTACCATGTCAACGGTGCTCTTTCATGTTGTAACAACTTTGGGGAAGTGGCACAAATGATGGAACCTTGAAATTATGCAAGTTGTTTGGGACTTGCAAATGAGGCATCACCAAACGCTACATGGGTCACTTGTTTTGGTAAAATCTGTCGAAAGAAAATACTCACTTCACTGGTCAATTGGGCTTCACGAAGGAGTTTGTTTCCTTGGAGCAAAGTCTGAACAACCGGTTTGGACAATTGTATTTTGATTTCACCCAAGGGAAAAGCCAAATCATTCCTTGTGTGGCTGACAGCATACTGCAAGCTACCAATCAAGCCACGTAACCTAGTCATTTCAGAGTTGGTCACGGGAGCTTCTGGCACTTCCCTTCTGGAACTATCACCGCCACAAAGCCCATCATCAACGTGGGTTCCTAAAACGCCGTGACTCTTTCGGTCCCGTTCTTATTGAATTCCAGGTAGTATATACAAGGCTCTAGAGGATGAACTTTGAATTGAAGTTCTTGAAGACACATACGAAGCTCTTTAAAGAACAGCAGTGGGTTGAAGTTTCTTCGTTAGCTCAGGTGGAGGTTCCATGGCTAAGTTTTCACCGGCTTTACCACGAAGAAAGGCAAATTCGATATCAAAGAAAGACAGTTCCCACTGAAAGGACGAAATCATCTGAAGAATGGTGTTTCTACCTTCTTTGGTAAGAGTGGTGGGTGCCTCTCTCTGCACTTCAGTAAGGTTGGGATCTTGGAAACCTAAAACAACGAGCCGAGCCTTAGCTTTTCTTCCTTGACTATTACCTGATTCATCTTCAATTGGCTTCCAAGGCATTGGTCCCTGAATCCAACAAGTCAATTCGGCATCATTGGCAATGTCAAATAAAGCTCTGTCTTTGGCATTGAGATCTTTGATATGGACCTCAGACCTAGCGCGTTTACTAGCACTTGCAACACTGGCCATCTCTGCAGGCTTGTCAGCTTGAGACCAACGAATGATATCCTGTCGAGACAAAGGAACCTGCAATACATAACATTGTTCGACGTTATCGGATTTAAGGGGTTCTTTCAAAAAGGGTAATCCATCCTCTGCAAGATGTATTTCTTCAGTGGGATTACTCTTAGACTCGACTATCCACTCCAACAGTTGACCAGATGGATCTTGCTCAAGAATGGAATGACAGTGCAAGACGTTTTCAACGACAAAATCGTCATCAGAATCTAACTCCAAAAAAGCAGGTGGGTCAGGTGCCACAGGTAGTGAGCCAGTAGACCATGGTGGTGGAGGAACTTGATTAACATTTTCTTCATGATCTGGGACTTCCATCTCACTGTCCGGACAAATCTCACTTTCGGGTTGTAGATTTACTGGAGGTAGGTGTATCAGGAACCATGAGACGAAAGCTTGGAGAATATTGAAGATCACTCGCTTTTTGAGGAGCTGGGGCATCATTATACGTTCTTCCAAGGATCGCTCATAGGCGTTCTGCATGAGAGACCCATACAATGGATAGCCCTTCTTGATATACCACCGTGGTTGGTCCATGCCAGCGGCCATTTTTGCCAATACATTACGCTCTGACCCTTTTGGTATGGACCACACAGTGGGCATGACTTACGAAGATGTTCTCTGCGAAAGGCCTGATCGTTGTCCACGTGCAAAAACGCTTGCCGGGCACAGGCACGGACATCCAGCAAATGCCGAAACTAGCCGTTGATCCGACCTTGTAGACCGTACCAGGATTTCCTGCGCAACTGTGCCACAATTGACACCACGGGAACAACATGTTCTTTATGACGGTTCTCCAAGCGCCTTCCACGATGGAAGAGAGAGGATTCGCCTATACAGTGGAATGCGTGAGTTTGAAATCCCCTCTGGCCAGTCCAGTAAAACCTGTCTATCCCTAAAAGTTCGTTAAACTGAGCTGGTCGCTAATGTTTAGTACGGGTGGACCCGACACATGTGTCACACACGAATTCACAGGCTGCTGCCACAATGTGAGGTTGGGCTCCCAAAGCTTCTAAATGCTGGGCCAGTTTTGATGACCAGGATGTCCCAGGTTTTTATGGAGTTTCATAAGGCCTTGTTTCTCTTGAGGAGTCAGGTTACGAAATAGAGGTCCATGTAAAGGCACAGGTGGTGGAGCCCACCCTTCAGGGACTTCACATGAGGTTTTCTGGCTAACATTAAATTTCTCGGATTGACCCGACATCCCGGTGGTGAGTCTCCTTCATGGGAGACATCAGGGCGGTTCTACTGCTGACGGTTCCTGCTTTGTGCCGAAGGCCGTCAACATAAGTTTTCTGGGAACATGGGCACGAATTCTTCGGGATCGAGTCATATTATGCCAGTCTTCAATGTCTGCGGAATGGATCTCACCTGTTTGCCTGTGAGTACTTGTTGTCTTTCGCAATGGAAACTGATGGGATACTGGGGAACCCACAAGGACTTGCAAACGTTCCTTACCTCGACACACGAAAAGGCTCTCAACACATATCTCAGGAGCCATTTTTTGAAATTCAACGAAAAGGTATAAGAAGATACATCGACCTTTAGATTGCCAACACGTGGTGCAGTCGTCTGCTCTGCCAGATTAAAAATCGAGTCCCAAGATGTAACTCTGTCAGCTTCAGGCGCTCCGTCTATCCCTCGCACTTCAATCCCAGGGAAATCTGGTACTTCCTCAAGGGGTGGTATCCCTATTTCTGAAGGATGTCCATCAGGATTTTCAACAACAAGGCTGGGCGAGGAAGAGGAATTTCCTAAGGGTTGATCAGAGTTTTCGACTTCACTCCCATGAGAATTTTACTAACTCTAAACCGTTTGTTGAGATCTTGAAAGAATCAGAATCTCTTGCTTGGTCTTTCATCTTCTGGGTCATGGTTGACAAAGGCATTGGACTGGTCCCACAAAATGATGAGATCGAGTACAAATCAGTCTGGCAATTCGATCAGCAAACCCTCATAGGTGGCACAGAATTGTGACACTCTTCGGAATTTTCCTTGAATGTTCATACTTCCTTCGATGCGTTGATATTCACGTTGGCCTTTGCACTTGTGGTTGTTTAAAGTCTGAAAAAAATTTCATGGAAGTGGTACAGGCTGCTCTCCCGTATGAAATTCTTTGAATTGGGCATACGAAGGCCAAATTGACACATATGGAGCACAGCACGAAGGGTCACCTTGGAAATCGGCTCAAACTCGGGCAGGTAAACGTGTTCGACCCTATGGGTTGTTCCAGGTGGACATGTCGTTTCAGCGGGACCTGATATTGACAAATTCGGGAACAAAGCCTAACGTGTGGAAGCTGTTCAAACTGCTTCTGTTGAATGCTTTCGGGACTTGTAAACAGGTTAAGACGATTCCAACCTGCCCAGGGACCACATTCAGGTGCCATCCAAAGTTGTTCAGGTTGATATTTCTCAATTAAATTCCATAGTTTCTGTCGACCATTTATCGAAGGAAGTTTAGAGTACTAACTTCCGACAATATGGACAGTTGAAAAGCAGAGTCGCACAGCAGTCATGTCACTAGCAAGAAGATCAACATCAGTCAAGTCAGTAGCACGAAGATCACCATGCGAGTAGAGTCACAAGAAAGAAGATACACTCGCGCGAAATGTTAGGAAAGTCGTGAATCGCTGTGTTTTTTCAATGATTCGTGGTTCCGGATGTTCGACAAGTAGGCTCGTAAAAGCAGCGGGTGCGGAGGTAGCTGCTGAGCCGAGATATGAAAAATGGCACGCCGCTGTGGCGCGAAGCACATTGTCAAGTCAAAATGTACAAAACACCTCAGGGGCGGAGCCATTTTTGAAGATGCGATCCGGAAAATTGGCACGCCGCTGTGGCGCGAAGCACATTTGTAAGTCAAAATGTACAAAACACCTCATGCTCGGAGCCATTTTGGACGTCGCTCTCCGCAAAAAATGGCACGCCGCTGTGGCGCGAAGCACATTTGTCAGTCAAAATGTACAAAACACCTCAGGGGCAAAGCCATTTTGGAAGTTGCGATCAGCAAAAATTGCACGCCGCTGTGGCGCGAAGCACATTTGTCAGTTCGGACCACTTTTTGAAGGTCAGATGTCGAAGAATTGCACGCGGCTGTGGCGCCAAGCACATTTGTACGTCAAAATGTACAAAACACCTGCGTTTTGCAGCATTTTGAGAGCACAGACTGACTAACTAACTAACTAACTAACTAAACTAAACTAAACTAAACTAAAATAACTAACTAACTAAACTAACTAACTATCTAACTAACTAACTAACTAACTAATTCACTAACTAACTAACTAACTAACTAACTAACTAAACTAACCAACTACCTAACCAACTAACTAACTAACTATCTAACTAACTAACTAATTCAGAAACTAATTCACTAGCTAGCTAACAAACTAACGAATTCACTAACTAACTAACTAACTCACTAACTAACTAACTAATTCACTAATTCACTAACTACCTAACTAACTAACTAAATAACTAACTAACTAACTCACTAAACTAACTAACTAAACTAACTAACTATCTAACTNAACTAACTAACTAGCTACCTACCTAACTAACTAACTAACTAACTAGCTAACTAGTTCACTAACTAACTATCTAACTAACTAATTAACTAACCTAGCAAACAAAATAACTAACTAACTAACTAACTGTAACTAACTAGCTAACTAACTAACTAACTAAGTACCTAACTGTAACTAACTAATGAACTAACTAACTAATTAACTAACTAGCAAGCTACCTGCTTAACTAATTAACTAAGCTCACTAACTAATTAACTAACTAACTAACTAACACCTGCGTTTTGCAGCATTTTGAGAGGGTCCTAACTGACTAATTAACTGACTAACTCACTCATTAACTAACTAGCTAATTCAGTAACTAACTAACTAATTGACTAACTAACTAACTAACTAGCTAACTAACTAACTAACTAACTAAATAACTAACTAACTAATTCACCAACTAACTAACTAACCAACTAACTAATTCACTAACTAACTCACTAACCAACTACCTAATTCACTAACTAACTAACAAACTAAATCACTAACTAACTGTTTCACTAACTAACTAACTAACTATTAACTAATTCACTAACTTATTCACTAACTAATTCACTAGCTAGCTAACTAACTAACGAATTCACTGACCTTAATTCTAATTCACTAACTAACTAACTAATTAACTAACTAACTAACTAATTAACAAACTAACTAATTCACTAACTAACTAACTAAAGCTAACTAACTAGCTAACTAACTAACTAAATAACTAACTAACTAATTCACCAACTAACTAATTCACTAACTCACTAACTAACTAACTAACTAACTAACCAATTCACTAACTAACTAACTAACTAACCAACTAACTGACTACCTAACCAACTAACTAACAAACTATCTAACTAACTATCTAACTAACTAACTAATTCAGAAACTAATTCATTAGCTAGCTAACTAACTAACTAAGTCACTGACTAAATAATTCACTAACTAACTAACTAAAGCTAACTAACTAACTATCTAACTAACTCATTCACTACCTAACTAAATAACTAACTATCTAACTAACTAACTAACTGACAAACTAACTCACTCACTAACTAACTAGCTAATTCACTAACTAACTAACTGACTAACTAACTAACTAACTAAATTAGTCAGCTAACTAGTCAGTCAGCTAACTAACTAAGTAACTAAGTCACTAACTAACTAAGCAACTAACTAACTAACTAACTAACTCACTAACTCACTAACTAACTCACTAACTAACTAACTAACTAACGAACGAACGAACTAACGAACTAACTACCTAACAGACTAACTTTCGCGCCTCAGTACTTAAACAGCTAGTCACCTCATCAATCGGTCAGTTCGTCAAGCACTCCGTTAGTTAGTCAGTTAGTCAACTAGTCAGTTAGTGAGTTGGACATTTGTTTTGAGCTGACAACTCTGACTCACTCACAACAACGAATCTTTCCTATAGGTTTTCTATTTTGAAACTTCCGCCACCGCCTCGTGCGGCTCTAGTACTAGAGAGATCACCATCAGTCCTGGTAAAACGAATTGCTGACACCTCCTCGAGCTTTGTCTCCCTGCTAACCAATTCAGTGAAGTTCGCTTCGAAGCGAGCCAAGTAGCTGTCATGACTCTCATCGGATCTTTGGATTGTTCCATATATCTCAAAGAACTCATATCGCTCTTCCAGTTCTGGTGCACCAATGGCATCAACCAAAAGCGCGATGCCTGAGGTGTTCTTCACACGAAGCTTCTCAGGATCAAGTTTGGAAACCTTCTTGAAAGCTTTGCCTTCCACCAACAAGGCTGGCCGCGGGGCAAATTGCTATTTTCGAGGCCAAAGCGATGCAAGGAAGCTTCTGCACATATTGCTGGACATTGGTTCTGCCCGGCACAAACTTGGGAATACTGTTCCATGGAGGTTGACGTCCGGCATTTGAAGCTTTCCCTGAGGAAACTTCAAGACCAGGCATTTCGATATCAAAACTGCAGATCCAAATTCCAGTTAACCAAAGAAACCTGCGAAGTGTTTCGGTCCTAGAATCGATTTCTTTCAGCTTTCCCTGACAGCTGTGGGGCCTTGGGCTGTGCTACCAATGTGAAAGTCGTAGGAACTTCCAGTTGCTAAAGATCTTCAGATTGACCCTGTCAAGAAAGATGCTGGCTATGAAAGGAACCCTGTTCTCCAACACCTAGCTGCCCTGCAGCACAAATTGATCGCAAAGATTGTTTTTCCCCAACAGCATTTAGCTATGGATAGGCTCCGGGGGCAGCTCCGGGGCGGCTTCGCGGGGGCAGGTTCCGAATCACGGGGCAGGTTCTGATCGACAGGTTCCGGGAAAGTTCCGGGGCAGGTTCCGAATCACGTTCCGAACTTAAGGTTCCGGGCAAGTTCCGAATCACGGGTTCCGGGAAGGTTCCGGGGCAGGTTTCACCGGGACGGTTCCAGAACGGTCCTGGCCAGGTTTCTAGACTTTATAGGAAATGACTTATAGGACCCAAAGTTGCAACTTTTTTACTTTTCAGCAGTTGTGGCAAAACGCTTGTCAAAAGTGGCAGCGTGGCAACTTCGCAGATTCGGACGTGTAACTTGTTCATGGTGCGTTGATTTTCCTTCGAGGAGCCGTTTCTAATTCTAGATGCAGAACAAGAACAACAAAGATTTGATGGCAACATAGATGTGTCTGCAGATTTTCTTTGCTTGCATTGTTACCCAGGCTGTTGGGGATAACACCTGGGCTTATTCACCACCAAGCCGAATTGCTGTCCACATCGAGAATCCGCAAACCCGCCCACCACAGCTTGAACCCTTGAGATGGCCATGAGATCACGTCAAGTGGTCACATTTACCGGAAATCACACTACTTTTGCACTTTGAAAGTATACGTGTATTTTGGAAGTAAATACTCTGAATGTATACTTTGTACCTTTCACTTTACATTTGCATCGTCATTGTTGTTGTTTTGGTTGTTGTTTTCCGGCCAAGGCATCCAGCAAAGCAATCGTCTGGGAGACAAGTGAAAAGAAAATAAACCTCTGGCAAAATGATCCGGCCAAGTCAAGGCATCCAGAAAAGCAATCGCCCTGGAGACAAATATCAAGAAATGAAGGCAAATTTTGTGGCAAAATCATCTGGCCAAGGCACCCAGCAAAGCAATCATCTGGGAGACAAATAACAGCGCATGCAAGCAAACCTTTGGCAAAATGATCCGACCCAGGCACCCAGCAAAGACATCATCTGGGAGAAACATGAAAAGAAATGAAAATAACCCTGGCGCAAAATGAGCCGGTCAAGGCATCCAGCAAAGAAATCATGTGGGAGACACATGAAGGGCTCAGAATGTCAGTGCCGAGGTGCGTTCTGGTTGCGGGGTTCCCGAGGTTGCGTTCCCGATGTTGAGACGGAACCGGTTGTCGGAACCGCCTGGGGGCCCGAAGAACCAAAAAGTTTTGGTGACCAAAAAAAATTGGTTCAACCAAAAAAAACGGGTGAAGAACCAATTCTTGGAGAAACTTTGTTTTCAACAAGATAAAAGTGATTCATTTTGCCTCTTTTCACAAAATTCTATGTACTTATTAAAACTTCGTAACTTGGCAGTTTCTCATCTAAACTTCCTTTGACAATAAATATATGTTTAAATAGATTTGTATATGTATATATATATGTATATTGTGTTCAAAGTTTTACATATGAAAAATATAGATACATTATTTTTTTTACATGTTGCTCACAATTGACATATATATATATATATATTTGCCAATCGTGATTTATATATTTGGCCTGATTTTTTAAGATGTCTCCTTCGAAAGTTGCGTTTTTTNTTTGGCCTGATTTTTAAGATGTCTCCTTCGAAAGTTGCGTTTTTTCTCCGATTTTTTGTTTTTGATGTTGCCACGTTGCATGGGTTCATCTGTGGAAGCGTGCGTATATAGGAAGTATAGCACGAGACGAATGAATGCAGACCACTGTTGCACTGCATGGAACAAAATTAGCTACTCTATGTGTATATTTCTGTGGATTTTTATTTACACAGCTGATTGGTAGCAGCATGCTCTCTAAACAACAGGTACTCTAAACATCAAGGAGAGCCAAATATTTGTATATATACTTATATACCCTCATCAAAGCAACCCTCCGTAATACGGACCCTAATGCTTGAAAATGCCTTTCTTTCTTGAGGGCAGCTTCGATGGGGTATATCTTTTTAATTTTTGAAATTTTGAGCAGTAGACCTTGGCATCTACTAAATTTGCAAATTTCCAACTTTTGACTGTTTGGGCCGAATATCATGTTTGCTTTCTGAAGATTCTTGGGTACAAGACAACCCTCATTTGCTTGATCTTCCACGGATGCCGCAATTCTTGAAAGAACTTCAAACTTTTGATCACAGGTCGGAGGTTTATTTTTCAGGCTATGTTCGCAAAATGCTACGACTGTATCTCGGATTCTACAACGATGTGAGTGGGTTGTTCACTCTCTTTCAAAAAAATCCAGCTGTGTACAAAATTGGAATCGCTGAAAACGTGTGTTCACGTTGGCGTGGGAAAACATACAGCTACAAGCTAGATAAGATTGAATCCTGGCATGACTTTAATGTTTGTTGGCCATGATAGCCTTCATTGTGCTTTGATCGAAAGTTTTTTGATCAGTCGTTTTATAGGGAGGGCAGGGTGCAGGAACTGCAACCCCGGGGGGGAGTCTGCGAAAGCAGGGCCTGGCCCCTTCTTTACATATGTGGTGTGGCAATGAAAAAAGAATAGCTGTTAGGTTTACTGCGTTGTCCAAAAGGATACATGATTCGATAGTTTTTGTTTTGACTTTTTTTTTCGATATTCAGAAGGACAAGAGTTTGAATCAAATTTTGTTTTTCTGTAAATTGAAAAAATGGTTGCAGAAAACCAACTAATCATGTATTACTTTTGGACAAAATGTGCCTCTGTTGGGTGAAAGGAAAGCCGGGAGAGTTTGCTCAAGCTAAATGCGCTGGTTATTGGTGTGGGAAATCATGTTCTTCGCATTTATGGCAAGAAAAAATGAAATTCAAACATGGTACCAAAAAAAAACAGCGTCGGAACCCGTCGGAAAACCAATTCTTACGTCGGAATCCGTCGGATTTTTTTTTGGGGTTTTGTTGCTGCAACCGAATTTTTTTTTTCGATAATTTTGCTTCGAAACCATTATATAGGACTTTTTTTGGGCTTTTGTTTTGATGTTATTTAAAAGACCCACGTGTGAAGGACAGGACCGACTGCCATTTTTAAAATTTTGCGATAATAGAATTACAATTCCTATCATCGCAAAATATATAGGACTTTTTTGGGTCTTTTGTTTTCAGCTTAATAGGAGGATCCCAACATATGATGGACAGGAGCGACTGCCATTTATATACCTATATACATTTTTTTGGCGATAATAGAATTAATATTCCTATTATCGCAAAATATATACAAAGGACTTTTTGGGTCTTTTGTTTTCAGCGAATATATATAGGTAGAAGGTTCCCAACATGTGAAGGACAGGATCGATTGCATTGCCATTTCAAAAAATTTATTTTGCGATAATAGAATAATTATGGCAAAATAAATGACTTTTTTGTTTTTTTGGTCGCAAAATAATGCAGGGAGGTTTTTGTATTCGAGCATGCATGCGATGATATCGGTACGATCGAATGTAAATTTTGGTTTTTTATGTTTCAAAATTCCGACCATCGCAAAATTTTACATTGATTCTCGAATATTATCGCAAAATGTTTCATGGCATTTGCGATGAACACTTAAAAAACCTTTTTTCCATGCATGACTGGTTATAAATACCCATGCTAGAAATGGGCATCGAATTGTGCATGAGGTTAATGGGCAATTATCATTTTAGGANATGAACACTTAAAAAACCTTTTTCCATGCATGACTGGTTATAAATACCCATGCTAGAAATGGGCATCGAATTGTGCATGAGGTTAATGGGCAATTATCATTTTAGGATTGCGTGCGCACAGGCTATTTAAGAATATATATTTAGATCGTGAGACATGCGATTGAGCAGTTATATATATATTTGCCAGTCCCCCGAAAACGATAATGTCCAATATACAATGTCACTTGTCGGTGATGGTGTTTCAATTACAGAAGGGAAAATGTAAAGTTATATGCGAAAATCATCGATCTATATACAAATGTATATGTATAAAAAAAAATTATATATATATATATATATGTCCCGGATGCAATGAAATGACTGGTGTCAGTTTTGTTGGATCAAGGGATGAAAGCCATCGCTGGTGGACTATCTGCGGGTAGTTCATTGGCTCTGGCTCATCACTTTTTGAATCTAGTGGAACCTTTAAAGTAGACCCCCTCAGCCTGTGTTCATCGGTCTGCAGCCATAGTGGTTCCTTTGACTTTGGTTCCTTTGTGGCTGGGCTGCTTTGTGGTGTGGTGATCTTCGCCTTTGCTCAGGCCTTCACCACTTTGCGCTGGGCCTTTTGTGAACTGGTGCGCATGCATCTGGCTGCTTCGGAGAAGGCAAGTTCGGATACTGCGTCCAAGAAGACCTACTACAAGATCCTCGGATGAGTGACGAGGTTGCATCACTTCGCCTTGAAGTAGCAACCTTACGTGAAGACTTGGCTTCGTTGGAGAGCAAAGTCAGAAGACTCAGGCAGTCCCTTGTTGGCCTGCGGGCCGAGGTTTCAGCTGAAGCTTCCCTAGCTGGCTCGGTTAGCCAGATCAGTGAAGGAGATCGCTCATCTTCCTACACCCAGGTTGCAACTCCTACTGCTCCAGGTGCTTCAGTGCGCAGCTGGGGATCTACAAGGCCTCCTGTTTCAGCAGCTTGTTTGGGACGTGTCGTCCTTTCCTGGGCTGATCGTGAGGCAGTTTGCCGACGCATCGGCGAGTGGGTTAGGAGGTGTTTGGAGGGCCAGTTTAGAGGCCCATCTGGTCGAGATCGAATTCCCCTTCAATCCAGGTTTTGGGTTGTGGCTCGTGCCATTGACAATACGGAGTACTACCCTCCTTTGGTTTTCTCCAATTGGTCGTCAGCTAAGACTTTGGTGAAGATTGGCGCCCAAACAGGGGACTCCATTTTCTACGGGGTCCCATCCAAGAGAGAGGCCCAGATCAGCGTGGACTTGTTTGGTCCGGGGACTTTTTGGCATGAGTGCGGACCAGCCCATGCTGGTCGATAGTGATTCCTGGCTTTTTTCTGGGGGTGAGGTCAATTTTGAGTTCCCTACTGGCATTCTGAAACCAGAGGCTTCTGAGGGTGGTCCTTCTATTCGGATCATTTTTGTGGGCCAACTTGAAGATCGTGTTTTGGTTTGTTTGCCTGGCTCCGCCTGGCATCGGAAGTCTGCAAATCGCAAGCTTCCTGTTGGTTCCTTTGTGAAAGCTACTCAGGTCTCTGTTGCGGCTTGCCTTGAAGCAGATCGCTCGCAGGTTGAGGAGGAGACCTCACTTCGAGTATGGCTGGGATATCTGAATTCAGATCTTGTGAATGCAACCGAGCTTGGCAATCTCACCATCGAGTGCTCAGAAGACTTCCCGGATGGGAGGCTTCCATTTGCAGATGCTTTGCGTCAACTATGCCAAGACCACTTTGCTTTCTTCTCGGTTGGAGAGGAAACCCTAGAACCAGGAGACGCATCTGGTTCGGTCGACATGTCTGGTCGCATGAGTGCCGTGCAGAATGCCTTGATGTCAATTACCCAGAGCTTGGCAGAGTTGACAAAGAAGGTGGATCCTCGAGTGACCTTTGCTCCAGGACCACCCCCTATGTAAGCTTCAGCAAAGACTGCACCTGCTGCTGCGAAAAGTTCTGGCGGCCTACATCGCAAAGGAGCTCTTCGGCATCCTCCTGTACTACCACAACATCCAGGCCTTCTACCAGAAACTTCGGAGGCCGAGGAGGGCGAGCCCGCTCTCTTCCCAGGCCTGGACCCGGGGGTGGTGCATGCTGCTTTGAGTGCTGGCATCAGCAAGAGCTCACTGGAGGAGATGCAAAAACTTCTCCAGTTGAATCCAAAGAGAAGCAAAGCTTTGCGGCAGGAGCGAAAGACAGTTCTGAGCAATCCTCTCTCTGTCGGACTCGGAGGACGAAAAGGAAGGGCCATTAGAAGGTGGTATGCCGGCTGGCTCTGCAACAGATCCAATGTCGTCAGCTATTTCAAAGCTCACCAAGATTGCGACACACTTAGCAGAAGACAAAGGGAAAAAGCCGAGATCCAAGTTAGATGCAGCGCTAGATGGCGCCCTGGCTACCAATTTCGACTCATCTTCAGGCATGGGGTCGAAGAAGTCAGCCGTTGCCCGTCGAGCCCTTCGAGCAAGTTTGACCGAGGCACCAGAAGAGATTTTCGGTTTGATCGAGAAGTTAATGGCCGAAGATGTCCTCTCACACACCATGCCACATGGCATGGCGGCCCCTACCTTCTCGGCTCGCAGTTGGGTCGAGCACCGGTCAAGGATCGGACCATACAAGACGATGGCATTTGCAGCTTGGAGTGCATCGGGCATCTTAGACGCTCTTCGTGCAGGCGACTCAGCTTCTGCACGTGCTCGAGTTTGTCTTCTTCTTCTACAACTGGATCAAGCCTCGGTGGACAGAGGCCAATGGAATTTGACGTCAGAACTTTCTCTCGAAGCTCCACCGCCATTTTCGACTTTGAGCCAGCAGCAAGCTCCAGCTGTTCAGGGCGGAGAAAGTCCATTCTCAAAACTACTGGATGCCCGTTGGGCGGAGTTGGCCTTGGGACATCTACGGGACACAGAGGACTATCTGCAGAAGAGAACCCAGCTGGGAAAGAAGTTGAATGCTGCGACAAGCAGCAATCCAGAAGACGATCCATCACCAAGCCCTCGAAGGAGACCGAAAGCCAAAGCCAAGGCGAAGTCCTTGGCGACCGAGAGTTGAACCTTGATCCCTTTTCTGCATGCCCGTTGACTGATAAGGTTTCTGGTGCCGAGGCTTGTTCCCCCGACATGAAGCTGCCGGGTGAGCTGGCCTCGACCGTGAAGATTTCAGCAATGGTGAATTCATTACCCAGATGGATTTCAAAAACAAAAGGATCCCTTTCTGGCTTTTTGCAAAAAGTTGTTTCAGTGCCCAAGGGCCAGAACAGAGGCCTCACATCTCTTTTGGATGGAGCTGCTCGCCAGGAAGGATCTCTTTGGCCTATGCCGGTTCCTTTTCCTGAAGTCTTCACGAAGAAGGTTGACTCGGAGTGGGAGAAGAAGCTTGTTTCTTTGCAGGTGATTGTCCTGTCTTGGCTATGCCTTGGTGGTCCTCGAGGTGCACCCGCTTTTCTTTGCCTGGGTGGGCGGCTTTCTGCCGAACAATGGAGCGTGGTTTCATATCTACGTCATCTTAATAGAGATGGTAATACCCCTAATGAAGTTGACTCTGGGATGATGGGACGTGCAGCTGCCAAATTTGAAAGCCTTGAAGCAGCTCTTTCTTCTCTTCATCGTGGGGTCGCCTTTTTGCATGATTTGTTCAAGGATTCTAGTTTTGGACCTGTTGAACATTCTAGACCTGCCAGATTTGACGACTCTTGGCTGAGAAGTGGGTCCATTGTGGGCCGTTTTGAAGGTGAAGTGTTGACTACTGCAAAACCCATTGTAGCCGATAGACTTGGATTTCCTGGTCCTCCATCCTTCGATCCTGTACCTTTCTTTGACAGATCTACAGCAGAAGTTTTTCTTCGTCCTTTGGACCATGCTCTACCTCCTGACAAATTTGATGGAGATGTTCCTCGGGTTAAGATCAATGCAACCCAAGGTGAAAAGATTTCGCTCTTCAAAAAGCTTTCGGCTTGTGGAAGACTGAGTCCAGTGGAAAGTTCCAAAGTCCGAGGCCATTTTGTTTCCGGTCTTTTCTCAGTTGGCAAAAACGCTTTGGTTGACAGACTCATTCTGGACGCCAGACCGCCTAATTTGCTGGAGGCTGCAAAGACTTTTTGGTGTGGAAGCATGGCCGCCGGATCTTGCATCACTGACTTGGTGTCACATCCCAAAGAAGCTTTGGTGCAGGCCTTGATTTGAAGGACTATTTTTACCAGTTCATCATTTCGAAGCAAAGGGTTGAGCGTAATATCCTCTCGGGAAGCATCTCTTTGTCTGAAGCGAAGGAAGTTTTTGGACCCGATTTCGAATGGCCGGAAAAGAAAATCGACGTGGCATTATCCACTTTGGCTATGGGCGACCTGTTGGCGTGCGAATTCGCACAATCAGCGCACCTAGGAATGCTTCTGGATGCTGAGGCTTTTTCTGTTCAACAGCTCATCACTATGAGGACGCCATTACCTAGAACACCATTTATGGTGGGCATCGTCATCGATGACCTGATCGTGCTGGAGAAGATCGCTTTAACTTTGCTGGAAGATCTTTCACAGAAATGTGCCAGAATTCCAGTTGAAGCTGCCAAAGCCCTTGCTGCCATGTTGGATAGCTGTGCTCACTATGAGACGTAGAATGCTGTGCCCCATGGATATCATTTTTGAGCCTTTGGGCATTAGTGATGATGCCGCAGTTGTTCGCCTTTCTCCGTCTCTCCAGGATGAACTGTTGAGCCTTGCTGTGTTAGGCCCCCTGGCTGCCACTGACCTTCGAGCTGGATTTAGGCCGTACATTTCCGCTACTGATGCTTCTGGGGATTGGATGGCAGGAGTCAGAGCTCCCATTGCGAGCTGTGCAGTTGAAGAAGTAGCTCGTTTTGCTTTGAAGAAGTCAACTTGGACAAGACTCCTTCCTCCAAACCAAGCTTACCTCCGTGAAAGTCAACAGCTTCCCACCGACCAAGAGTTGCCTGAATTTCAGTATGTCAGTCATCCTCTATGGCAGGTCCTTGCCGGTGCCCCGAGATACCGTGAAAAGTGGCGTCTCCCATCGAGACGAGGCAAGCACATTAACATACAAGAGCTGCACGCCTTCATCATTGAGGAGAAGCATGTGGCCAGAGAATGCAAACAAAAGCGGGTGCTCAGCGGCCTTGATTCACAGGTCGCCCTGGGCAGTCTCATCAAAGGCAGGAGTTCCTCACCTGGTTTGAATAACTTGATGCGTGCTAACCTTTGCCACCCCCTCGGTTCGGGGATTTTTCACTCCTACATGTACTATCTTTCTGAAGAGAATCGAGCCGACGGACCAACCCGTCACAAGCCGCCAGCCGAACCCAACATTGATTATCCTCAGTGGTTAATTGACTTGGAGAATGGCGACACTTCTGGTTTTGATCAATTTCTTGCTAAGCTCCCTCAAGACTTTCAACTACAGCCCTTTCCCTTTGAGAATCTGGTCGACGGGAAGGATCTTGACATCCGGCCGATGAACCGGCTCAAGAAGGTTGAGAAGGCTGCCGAGAAGAGCTCACTGGGAAAATCTTCGAGATCTTCTTCAAAATCCTTTTTTGCTTGTGAGAGACCTGTTGATTCACCTACTTGGGAATTGTTTCAGCAGTTTAGTGAAGACCAATTCTTTTGTGATGGAGAGCCCGACTTCTCTCAAGCAGGTGCCTTAGATTTGTATTCAGGTTCTTTCGGAGTTGCAAAGCAGATGATCAAAGCTGGTGTTTTTGGGTGTTGACATTTGATTGGCTTCGCTCTTCGTCTGAAAACTTGCTGAACGTTGACTTACAGCAGACCATCATCAAGCTTGTTGTGGCAGGATGGTTCAAATCTGTTGGAATGGCACCCATCTGTTCGTCATTTTCTCCTGCAATAACCCCTGCAGTGCGGTCTGCCAAAAGACCTCGAGGCCTACCTCGTATTTCTCCAGCCATGCGTGTGAAAGTATCACAAGGAAATGTTCATGCAGATTTCTGCATTCCCTTGGTTGGTTTGTGCATTCAATTGATGATAGCATATTTCATCGAGAATCCAGATCGGTCATGGCTTTGGAAGCTTTCTACCTACAAGTTGTTTACCTCACCATCTTCTGAAAATCTTTTCAGGCTATCGTACTGCAGATTTGGAACGCCGTGGCAGAAGAACACTAGGATTGGAACTTCTACACGGCTAGCCGGTTTGAGAATGATGTGCGCTTGCCAGAAGCGCCATTTGACACTTCGAGGCTACTCTACATATCACAAATCTTCCTGGACCAAGGTAGCAGAACCATACCCGAGGGGAGTCGCTAGACTGTTAGCAGTGGCCTTGTGTGCACAGGCTGGTTGGTGTGAGAATCGCAAGCTGAACATCTCAGGCTGTTGCCGATGTGGATCACTTCGGGTCGGTGAAGCCCAACATCCTGGTCCCCCTCAAAACGGAGCTAGGGTATCTCTTGAAGAATTACCTGGGGTATCAGCAGAAACTTTTGCCATGGAAGCTAGACTCCTTCAAGAATACCTGAGGTGGTGCAACTCTACTCTGACGGTGACTTCTGCTGAGGACATTTTTGTCAGAGTGCCTCAATTTGCGGCTCAGTCTTTGAGAAGCTATGGCGATTTGTGGTTTCAACAAGGTAAGTCTTTATCCAACTTTCGGCATTTGGTCATCAGTTTTCAGAGATGGAAACCTGAACTCAAGCCTTTCCTTTTTCCGGCTTGGGATTTGGTTCGCAGGTGGGAACTCCAAGAGCCGGTCTGTCACAGGCCCTGCATGGATGTTTGGCTGGTATGATTGGTGCGGAGTCACCCTCCTTGCTTTCTTTGGATTTGGAAGATTAGGAGAAGTTATCAGGTGCCGTCGTTTTGATTTGATTTTGCCTTGTGACACGTTTGACGATTCACATCCAGCAGTATACCTCCAGTTGCGGTTCTTCAAGAGCCTTTTTCGACAGGGTTCTCGAGTCCAGCACATGAAGATTCAAGACCCAGTAGCAGTAAAATTGATCTCTGCTATCTTTGGTGAACTTGGCCCTGACGACCGTTTGTTTGAAGGCACTGCTGATCAGTATCGTCGCAGATGGAACTTTTTGTTGCAGATTTTCGATATTCCACCTTCTATCAGATTAACCCCCGGTGGACTGCGGGGTGGTGCAGCCGTCAGGGCTTACCTTGACGGGGTTTCCATACCCCAGATCTGCTGGCTTATGAGACTGAGAAACATCGCAACATTAGAGTTTTGTTTGCAGGAAGTCGGATCCCTCACAATCTTTTCGATGCTTTCCGCTTCTTCTCGAGATTCTCTCTTTCCAGTACTTCCTTCCTCTTTTACATCCAGGTGAATGTCTCTTCATTCAATCTCATTCGACTAGTCTGCTGGGCTAGCTCACTGATTCCTAACCTGGTGGCTTTGTGTAAATTTGGAAGAGCTCTTTAACATCTTGTGGCTCCTGTGCAGGTGGCTACGTTGGTTGGCAGTGCTTTTCTTCGAGCCCTACTGTGCTTTGCGTGGCGTGGCCTTGCAACTTTGACGAGCTCTACGTCACTTGCTCGCTTGGCTGGCTTTGCACCTTGGAGGAGCTGTTCGGCACTTGCTCGCCTGCCGCTGCGCTGGACTCCGCGCTACTTGTTGGGCGCAACTCTGGAAAAAGAGGTCGCAGCTGCAGTTTTGCTGCAACTTGCACATCAAAGGAGTGGAATTGCATATATATATATATGGAGCATGCGTGCATAATCATGCATGTGGCGTATCATGCATTGCTTCCCACAGTCGCCCGTTCATACGATGATCGCAAGCCAATTATAGGCACTGTTGCCGCGATCCTGTGGATTATAGAATTGAATGCATCGAGCCTGCATGTCTGGCCATCGTGCGATTTGCCGCTTAAAGGGGCTCCATTGAACTTTGCTATGTTTGTGTAAACTCGCGAATGCGCATACATTTTTTTACAACTAAATCTGCGAATCCTCGTTAAATATGTGTTGCGGAACTTCTTGCTGTAACGCTTTGCAGGAATTTTCAATTAAGGGTTGGTGATCGTGAAAAATCATGGGATTGCGTTTTTTAAATTTGAAACTGCCGATATATTTAACGATCTTTTTCTAAAAATATCAAAAAAAAGGTATACATATATATCATATTTATATATTTATGGTCGCATATATTTCAATCTATAGAAGGAAATTGGCTAAACTCAAGATTTTGCCTCTATGGAAGTTTCATAGGGATTTAACACTTAAATAAGGTTAAACGGATGACTTTGAGCAATGGTCAGCTCTTCTTGGTACAACCTTATGACAAGAACTGTCTACTTGCTTCTGAACTTGACCTTTCGTATGGTTTTTCCACAAAAAGCACTTTTTTCACGACATTGGGAAAATTGCAAAACCAAGAACTGGTTGAACCAAAAATTTTTGGTTCCCCAGGCCCCTAGGCGGGGCGAATTCGGGGTTCCGGGGGCTCCGTTCCAGGTTCCGCAAGTTGCGGAGGTTTCGCGATGGGTTCGGACGGGTTTCGGACTGGTTCTGCACATGTTCTCGAGGCTCGGAAAGTTTCGAAGGTTTGGGAGGTCAGTTTCGAAGGTCTCAATCGGGGTGTCGACGGATTGCAGGTTCCAGCGGTTGGGTTCCGGGGTTTCGGAGGTTTGCAACCGGACTGGCAGAAACAAACATGATATGTATATATATATATATTATATATATTATTTATATATACCGGTAGTGCCCGGACAAGCCGGGGGCGGAAGTTTCCAAAAGGAAAAGAACTATATAGCAAAGAAAGAATTTGCCTATAGAATGTGCGCAAGGCGACCGACCAGCGCGATGCCCAAATCATTTCTTTGCTGTGAACGAGCCTTCTGCCGTTCCATGGTGGTGATGTCTTGTGCTTTGAAGGGACGTGTTTTGATGTCTTGATGTCTGTTGCGGGGTCAGGTCTGGTCACGTCATTTGATGCGATGTGATGGCTTGTGTTGGGTCATGTCACGTGATGCAATGCGATGTCATGGTGATGAGCTGTACTACTCCAGTACTACCTTGTACTACAATGTACTACTCCAGTACTAACTTGTACTACAAAGTACTACTCTAGTACTTCTCTGTACTACTCCAATACTACCCTGTACTACAAAGTACTACTCCAGTACTACTCTGTACTACAAAGTACTACTCCAATACTACTCCGTACTACAAATACTATTCTGTACTACAAAGTACTACTCCAGTACTACCCTGTACTACAAAGTACTACTCAAGTACTACAAAGTCTGCATCCAGTACTACCTTGTACTACAAAGTACTACTCCAGTACTACTCTGTACTACAAAGTATTACTCTCATGATTGATCAGCATCACATATGAAAGGTCATTTACAATGCGCGGAGCAACAAAAGGCAGCCTCCAACTTCAGCAAATACTGCGCCTGCCACGCAA
>DF240330.1:83662-130854 GCA_000507305.1 Breviolum minutum Mf 1.05b.01 | reverse complement strand
CCTGCCACGCAAAATGAATCTCATGATTGATCCACATCACATATGAAACGTCATTTACAATGCGCGGAGCAACAGTCAACACCCTTCAACCTCACCAAATACTGCGCCAGCCACGAAAAAATGGCCGCCCAACATCTGACAGAAATTTGCTGAAAACAGCTGAAACGTCATTTCCAATGCGTGACCAATCCGAGCATGATCCGAGAATATTCCGAGCATGATCCAACCATGAAATCGCAAACCGCAACCCGCCGCGCCACAGAGCCCAATTTTCGCACTCGCCAGAATCAGAAGCCAATTCTTTTGAAAATTACAACGTTTCCTGCTCTGGCTATCATTCCAAATTTCACCACATGCTGCGCCTGCCACGCAAAGTGCCACAACCTCACCAACCACGAAAAGTGACACATGAACTTCACCAAATGTTGCGCCTGCCACGAAAAGCAAAGTGACACATGACTACTACCTACTACTACTACTACTACTACTGGGACAACTACTACTAGGACTATTACTACTAGGACTACTACTACTACTACTAGTAGGACTACTGCTACTAGGACTACTACTACTACTACTACTACTACTATGACTACTACTACTGGGACTTCTACTAGGACTACTACTAGTACTGCTACTACTACTACTAGGACTACTACTAGTATTGCTACTACTACTACTACTACTATTACCACTACTACTACTACTACTACTACTAGGACTACTAATACTAGGACTACTACTACTATGATTACTACTACTACTACTACTACTGGGACTACTACTACTAGGACTATTACTACTAGGACTACTACTACTACTACTACTACTAGTAGGATTACTACTACTACTAGTAGGACTACTACTACTACTACTACTAGCACTTCTAGGACTTCTACTACTACTACTACTACTGCTACTACTACGACTCGTACTCTGGCTGCCCAAAAGTTCGTATATCGGAAGTTTGCCACTAAACTTCCTTTGATAATTAATAAGTATACAAATATGTATACACAAAAGATTGCCTGGCAGGTCACGAATTGTCCTGGCAGCCAGTGTTATGCGAGTAGGTGCTTTACGCGTTCAAAATTGAATGCAAAGCGGACGCTTGCCCTTTTCTTTTTAGTGCGATGCTAGCGCTGTGTTTTTTCTTTAATGCAAGGCCGGCGTTTTGCTTTTTCTCTGGAATGAAAAGCGGGCGCTTTGTTTTTTTTAGAAAGTTGTGTGCTAGGGCAGGTTTTGCGAGTAGGTTGCTACGGGAAAACGAACTGAGCTGAATGCTATTGTGAAAAAGGGCTGATGCTAAGGAGAGGTGGTAAGCAATGTCCATTTTATAAATGCAAACCTCCTTGCTGTTCGGGGCCACCTACGCTTATTTTCTTTCGCCCGCTCCAAAAAGTGACAGCGCTCCTTCAAAGTACCAATGTGCAAAGTAGTTCATGAATATGGCAACAGAAGGCTTCTCTCTCGCTCTCTCTCGCTCTCTTTCTTCTCTGCCCGCTTGAGATCTCAAAGTGACACCGCGCCGGGCACAGCGCAAAGTAGGTTGCGCACACAACTGCAGCACACACCTGCAACCCAGCAGCTGCTTGGGATTGGCAATGGGGGGGGTTTTTGAGAGGTCCCCGTGAATGCCCCACCTCCGTATTGAAGCTGGCGGATCAGAGGACTATAGGGGCATGCTTGTTTTGATTTCCCTTCCTCTAACAATTTCTCTAAGCACATGCCACGTGCTTCAATCCACTCACTCTGTCCCAACGCGGATTTTCAACAAGACCTTGTGGTCACGAGCTTCTTTACAGGAAGTTGCGCCGATTGTGCCATATCAGCAGCAGTGCTCAAGGCCTGCAGTGGAAGGTTGGAAGTTTGTCAGCCGGGCAGTTGGATGATTGTCACCGTCCATCGTGGTGCACCGGGAGGATGGGGTCCTGTTGGTTGGCATCTGTGACTTCTAGGTGTGGCAGCTCCAGGGCATCGAACTTCTCCGATCTCGCGGTCATGCTGAATAACGTTGCGGATATGCTGAATGACGTTGCGGATCTGGGAGGTTAGGGTGCGCGCTTGCTCCTCGAGGTTGGATGCTCCTTGCTTCTCCTCTCTGCGACTCTTGGGCAGGGCTTGTTGGGCTTGTCACCACTTGCAACATGAAGGCTGGCAGGGCTAGCATTGACGGGTTGGAGCCTGAGTTTTTTCTGGACATCCTTCAACTGCTTCTGCCTCGCCATGGCTATTGACTGTACCGCCGCAAGACAGATTTTGACATACCGCCTGCAAGCATTTTGCGAAGCTGGGTTTGGAAGCGATTGCGTAAAGGGATTTTCTATCATGCCACAGTCCCGCAGCGCAAGCAAAAACCAGCTAGCCACTTTTCAGCACTAACTTAGGACAATGTTCCTGCTAGTTTCCTGCTGCCTCCCCGCTGCTCAAACACAGGGCTCATCGACCAAGTCAGAAGGAAAAGGCGCAGACTGTACCGGCCCTGTTTGTGGATGGCAGGCAGGGCTGCCAACTCTGCTTTCCATTGAAGTCCCCCAGCCAGCGTTAAACGCAGCCCAGCGAGGTAGTACAGATTGCAAATCGGCACGCAGAAGTCGAAGGAAGGATGGAGCTGTCAAGCTCAAGGACCCATCATCACGAACAGGGCTGTCCTGTTCAAAGTGCATTGCGCCAAAAAAGTGCCGCCAAGTCAATGAAACGAGTGCAACGCGAAGCCATATAGAAGCCGTCGGACACGAAGTTTCGCAAGCAATAGCGGCCAATCCACATTGGAGCCGCAAGTATAAGAAATGGGAACTGAACGATTCTGTCGATGTCGCTGGCCGTGAGAGTTCTGACTACTTCTAAGGCAGTCAGAGGGTCAGAGAAAAAAGTTTCGTTGACAACGGACTTGAAGACAGACTTCTTTCGAACAAAGGGCATCCGGGAATTATGAAAAGAAACAGCAAACTTAAAGAGTCTTGTCCTCGCAGCAGCTATTCTCTTTACCTCATGTGGTTTCTCTTCCAGACAGATTCGGATAGAAGATAATTCCTCGTACGAAACAATATGAAAAGACACATTGTCCTAAAGCTCTGATGGCCAGAGGTTGGCCATGGGTGTTCCAGAAACATGTATTCGATTCCCAATGTGCTGATGGTATATGGCCATCCATGTATTTGCACGATCTGCTAGGTCCTTCGATGGCAGCAACAAGCGCAGGATAGGGCTTGTAGGTGTCCTGAGCAACTCGCAAAAGTCTCAGGATCTATGGTCACGAAACCTTGTGCACCTGCGACCAAAATAGATCCAGATTCATCCGTAGAAGGAATCAACGAGATATCAAACGATCGACATTATCGACATATGATTAAATCAAGTTGACAAATTTGGTTTACACAAGTAGGTTTAAGCAACACGGATTAAACAATTAACGTCGAATTCAATGCTACATGCACAGAGCGGGGCATTGACGGCATTGCTGCATTGCGCAGCATTTTGTTGTCCTTCGACTGTGAAGATAAGGCCTAGTTTGTACAGACCTGGAGCTTTTGGTGGTGCCACTATTGAAGATCCATGGCAAGTATTAGCCACGTATAAGAAGAAACTTGAGCCCCTTGGACCGCAACACTAACGTTGTACCGCCTTTTCCACTTTCTACTGATTTTTTGTAATTTTGATTGGTTTCGTTTTTTCCACGCTTCGTTGTTTGTTGCATGGATTGCGAAACCAGAAGAGAAAACGACTTGGCAAGTTTTTGGCAGTGGGAATGGCCAGTCAACACCAGTTCCTGAACAAATAGAGAAGTTTCAGAGATCGAATCCATCATGTGAAAACAGACATGTTAATTAAGATTTAAGACCATGAATTTTACTTAGCTCTTGTGTTTTCACATTTTTTGTGTTTTAACTCGGCTCATTGTTCTGTTTGCAAGCGGAAGGGAGCAAAAAACGTGCGATGTGGTGGTTCCTTTGTGCCATTTGTATGAGCCACAGGACGCTTTGAAACCAAACTTCAAATCTCATCCAATGTTATGAAATTCATGGCGGGTGAAGGACGAAAGAACCTGCAGAGACTTCGATTTTCCCGTCGTTTTGAGTGGTCACGTGGAATCCTGAGCTGTTGAACGCCATCAAACACCACTGAATCCAATGTTTTTCCTGAGTTTGCTCAATTTCTGCCATTAGCCAAGGACCATCATGTTGTTGATAGACTGGCTTGAAGCTTTGGAAAAATTTTGTGAAATGTCAAATCAACTGACACGGTGTGGCAGGGTGTGCTGTGCGTGTATCGAGTGCTCTCTAAATGCACACTCGAGGTTGAAGGAACCCGACTCCTGAAGCCAGGGCAAGATGGCATCAAGGCTGTGATTTTGGCTACTCGACAGAATTCACATGTGAATTGAATGTGAATCTAATGATATTTAATGGAACTGCCAACAAGAAATTCTAAAGGACTGGAGAACCCCACAAATTATGTTTATTACTGTTTACTTATGTTTGGGCGAGATGAAATGTTTGTTCAATCTAGAAGTCTTGAAACGCACACGCACAGGATACATATAGATGATATACATATCAATTTGAATATAGACAGCGTGCGATGCCGCGGCGGTGTTGAGAATCAGAACAAACTTACACATGTAAACCGCTGGAATAGATCAAGTCACATCTGAAACAAATGAGACAACTTGAATACTCATACAGCTTTACAGCTGCAATGAACTTCAATACTTAAACAAACCTGAAAATCATACAGCAAAATGTTTTCCAAAACCGAGAGGTTACAACCAAGCGTCATTCAAAACTGAGAAAGTTTATGCAGCCAAAGCTCTTTACACCAAGTGCTGCGCATGCCACGCAGAACGCAGTTCCAAACAGTGACGAGGGGACGGCGCCACACCGTGTCGCCGGAAGGCTCAAATGGTGCGCCTAATATGTCAAACACATGAAGCACACATAAAATTAACACATGATGCAGGCATTCTTGCATTCTTGCTCGCCTACTTTGTTGGGTGACAATTTATGTTTGTTTTGTTGTTGGTGCGATGCGACCCGAAGCGCCAATGCCACGCAGGCAAGGTGGATCGAAATGAAACCTCCACACAAAGTACTAACAAGTAAGACCAAATTCAAAACACACGAAATGTCACAGAAAAAATATGAGACATACCAACATTGCAGCCCACTGTTCCAAGGATCTTTCCTGGCCGAATGCATCCTCTTCAAAATTGCCAGTCATTGAGGCAGCTCTTCACTTTGCACTTACCTTTTGCACTTTTTGCACTTTGCACTCGACTTTTACCAACGTTACAACTGCTCAGTACGAGATTGTCAATGTTGCCGATTGGCCTCCCGATGAAGCGCTGAAGAAAGTTGCCGCACGCTTCTCAGAATTCCAAATTTTTTTCTTCTGCGTATCTCCACGCCACAGATTGGCAAGCAGTACTTGTGAAAGCCTGAAGCCTTTTGACCAATTTGACCCAGGAAGAGTCTTACAAAGTCTTAGATCCATTGAGAAGGAGTGGCTTTTGTGGCTATGAAAATTGTGGGTCACATCACACCTGAAGCGCTGAACGTACCTCACGCATATGAAGTCTCAGGACAGAATTGACGCAGGTCCCAGCATCGTATCGACCATTATCGTCTGTCGGAGGCTTGAGAGTTAAGCGTCATAAAACCTTGAGAACACAGACGAGATTTTTGATGTTCATGTTTTAAATATTTTTGCGCAGTTCATGATGTTCACATAGATTCACAGAGATTGGCACAAAGTCCCACAATCAATAGAGTCGTATGGTCGTTTTCCTGCAATTCTCGGATGTTTTGGTGCCCCTTTGGCACAAGTTGGTGCCACGTGTCGTAGGAAATCGATAAAAATCGGTCTTGAAATGTGTTTGGATTGAGGTCCAAGCCCGTGGTCAGAGAGTTTCCATGGGCAAGCCTGCATTTAACAAAGTTGCTTTTGAAATGAAATTTTGTTAAAAGACTAATGTTGTTTTAAGACATGTTTTTGCAAAATCATGTTGTTTTGGATTGTTTTGGCACGTCTTTTAAGCTTTTTTTTCAGGTACTTTTTTACTCTCGCGCATCCGAGATGCCATGAACATGGACATGCCCTTAGGTCATCACCTCAGTGGAAAAAAGGGAAACACATGTTTGACGTATTTTGACCGTGTTTTAGGTGTTTTTTGTTTTTTTTTTGTGTTTTGACAAGGCGACATGGCATGCGTCAGCACCAAAAAACTCCACGATGCTTCTGTCTCTTTGAATGTATATTGAGTATATTGATCCTTCTCCAGGACATCTCTTTGTCTTGTCTTTGTCCTTTCCTTCCCTTCACATCTTTGTTTCCTCTTCTCTCTTCTCCTCGCTTTTTTTCGGCCGTTCTTCTTGGTTCTCTCGGGATGGCTTTGTCTTCACATCGGTTTCTTTTCGACGTTAGTATCAACATGCGCCTTTCTGCCTGTTCTGCCCGAGACCCTTCTAACAACGGTCTTCTCCAAGATCCAGCTCTCCACAGCACTCCCTACAAGATCATGGCGAACTGCAAAAGGGACGGTCTAGTGGCCAGAGTCTCCAAATAATATGCCCTAGGTGCAAATGGACGTCCAACCATGATAGTGTCTAAACTAAGCCAGATTGAGCCCTCCCAAAGTTTAAATTTAAAGAGTGTTACGTATGTTACGTGATCTGACCGGATTATGTGTGAGACGCAGCTCATCCAAGGCGAAAGATACGTGGATTGCGCATTGCTAAAGGCCTGGCACGTGATTCGTGACGCATGACGTTGTTGCGCCCTTTTGCACGGTGCATTTCTAGGCCTGGAGACATTCTGAATGCACAATTGCAAGGTATGAATGAACAGGTGAAAATGTGAAAATATGCGAAAATATATGAAAAATGTCACAGCTACAGCTCTCACAAAGATCCAGCCACGAACCGAGCCTCCAGATGGAGAGAGAAACGCCCATGTGAACAAGTCGCAGTCGCAGTCGCATCGTCGCTTCTTTTTGGTAGCATTCCAATTTCAGCTGCACCAACTTTGATCGAACAAAACCACTTAGAATGCAAACGCTCAAGTCCCATCATCCCAAGCTCTTCTGCGTGTGTTTTCAGACCATTAATTGAGACATGCTTTGCATGAGGATTGCATGGATCAGGCGTTTGGTATGAAAGAATATGAAAGGTTTGCGAAAGAGTTTGTATGATTGTAAGGAATTTAGAGGTAATTCATGGTGAGCGGCTCCAGGGCATGAGAAGTCATAATATGGAGGAAAGAATGGTTTGGAATCAAATTGATTATATGATCCTCAACTATGCCATGACATGGCGGCCAAAAATGCGGCTTGCGTGTCTGGATGAGCTCTGGCCGAGACTGTAATTCAATCTAATTCAAACACCAAAAGATGATAAAAGATGAGTGTTCAATTTCATCAGAGAAAAGGTGCAGCATACAAAGGCTGACATGAGGTTGGGGATGAGTACAATTTACAATTAATTGCAAGCTGTTTTGGCATGCTGGCCGCAAAGGGCCTACTATTGAGGCCTGTTGACAGAGCCCTTTTGCGGATTCTCTGCTATGTTTTGCGAACCACCAGGAGGAAATCAACCTATCCGAAGGCTGTGACCAAATTCTCCGAAGGCTGTGACCAAATAACATTTCGAGGATTTCTACGCCAGACAAGCAGAATATATCGATATTATATGATTTTATTATACTTTATAATACTTTATATATATATATATATTATATCTGTATTATACAGACAGTTTAATTAACCACATCCTGGAATTGTTCTTTTGGATGATAGCCCTTACTTGAAAAATCCTGGTTCGTAAACCAGCCTATTCTTCCTAGTTTCTAGGACAGGGTGACCTGACAGCGATGGAGAGAGAGAGAAACCAGCCTATAAGAAAGGTGGTTGGCCTTCGGACATTTATCGTATTTTCTATGTTTTTTAATGATCGAAGCTTGAGCCACTGACTTAGTGGTCAGTGATAGATTTCGAACTGAGCTAGAAGCTGAGGCCGAAATGGCATTCTGCGCTTACTTTTTGCAGCACATCTCCGAACAAAAAGAGTGAACGTGTCAAAAAAGTGTTGCATTGGAAACGACTGGACATCGCATGGAATCGATACAACCAGGGTGGAAACATTCGTGGTGGCCGCGAGTACAACGACGATGAGCACATCAATTTGGAGGTGCAGATCTTTTCAGTTTGAAGAAAACTGCACCCACCGAGGATTGAGTTTGAAGAAATGCACCACATGAATTTGTTTTATTTCTTCATCTCAATCCTCAGTGGCTTTGATGTTTGGTATCTCATTTCCTTTGTTTGCCTTTTGCCTTTTGAGTGACTTCGGGCTGAGCAACTCGTGAATTCCCCCCTCGTGCACACTAGCAAGATCTGAGAAATGAGGCGGACTCTAAACCTTGAACCGGGAGAACGAACTGAGATATGAAGTAACATCGCGACATCAACATGACATGATATGAACATGTGACATCAACGAGTTGAAATTGAGACATGTGAATGACGTGTGACATGAATCATGCGAAAAAGGGATCCAATGATTGATGACCTTAAATATAGCTGAGATATGGATTGGCATGGTCGGTGAGACGAACTTATGTATTGGAAGATGACCCACAGGGTAATCTAGAAAAGTGTTTGTTGAGAAGTCTGGCACACCCTGACAGACACAACTCTGACTTGTAATGGGCATTCAGCCATACCATACACCTACATTAAGCCCCCTCACGTACACCGAAAATATGCATTTGATACAAACGAAACAAGATTGAGATAATCACAGAGCATCTTATCTCACGGAAAGACTCACAGAAGTTGACTGTGACCGACTTAGGTCTTGCAGACCGAGATCGAAGAGTTGATGCCTCGACATTTTGTTCTTCCCTTTTCATTTCTCACTTTTTTTCTTCCTTTTGAGGCAAAAAATCTTCATTTCTTTCATTTTGAAGCAACAAAACACATTCATTCATTCCGAAAGACATCGGCAGACTCTGAAGTTGACTCAGAGCGTTTCTCCCTTTCTTGCAAGGGCAAAGCAAATTCTGGCCCCAGCCTTAACATTTTCAGCCATAAAGCGGTGGACACACATCGGTCAACACAGCTCTAGTATGATCAAATAGTGCAACATGTCTCGGCCAACCCTGAATTGCGTTTAGATAGCGTAAATGTTGCGCCCTCATTGCGTTTGAGCGCTGTTTGTTGGTCATAAGTTGAAGTGATATGACGCACGTTACAACATGCCATAATATGCCAGGTTTATAGCTATTACTTCGGTACGATGTATACATTGCATTTCCCTACAGGAGGTCATCAACCTACTTCCACATGTAGAGACAGTCTTTTTTTTCTCTTGCTTAGTGCATGGGAGGTTTGGGTTTTTTCAAGTCTTGGTTCTGGCCTGTTCCCTCACTTCAGTCCTACGGGCGCAAGTCTTCGTGTGACTGCGTGCATTTAGGTCCCTGAGTCTTTTTGGGGGACCAAATGCAGTGCCCTGGAGGTTGGGCAAGCATTGTACCATTGTACCATCTAGAGATGCTGAACTCATTTTTGGCCCTCACGGGCCCGCCAAGCCTCACAGCAAAACCTGCCCAATGATTGCAAACTCATTTCCAGGAAAGACTTGCATTCAACACATAGACTCCCTGGACAAGATAGTTATCTTCAAGAAGACATGTGCTCTACAAAGGGGGCTTGAGTCAATTCAATTTAAAGCCTAACCAGTTTTAAATTTAAGCATTAGAGCAAGAATAGTGACTTGTCTTGAAGATATTGGCTCGTGTTGCATCAGTTCAACACTGCCGTGTTAGCCCCGGCACGCCCAAAGGGCGGACAGAGACCTGCCAGTGCCGTACAGAGAGAGAGAGAGAAGAAAAGACAGGTCTCTAAGATCATTCGAAAATTTGCTTTACGTAAAGAAGACCTGGGTTTTCCAATAAAAGATGCCTCTTGTCTTCAACAATAAAAGAGCTCGAGAATAAAGACTTGTCATCTTTTTTCAAGAAGACACCTACCTGACAAGCAAGAGCTTGCCCGAAGGATTTTTTTCGAAAGACATCTCGCTCAAGAACGCCGACCGGTTTTGAAGACAATACTTGTTTCAACAAGAGATTTTGCCTGAAAGACAAAATGAAGTTGCTTTCAAAAGAAGAGCTGCCCTTTGAAGGAATGATGACTTGCCTTCAAAGACGTAGGTAAGAAACAAGTTTTGTGCAAAAGTTCGAGTCATATAGACTCGCTCTAGAACATCGACTTGGAGAAAAGACTGATTCCCACACGTAATTTGCCTCAACGGAGAGATATGGACTTGTCTAAACCAAAGATTTGCTTTCAAAGACAGACTCGCTTTGAAAGGAAAACTTGTTTCTAAGAGAAGAATTACGTTCAACAGGATATTTGCCTAAACAAGGTACCTGGTCTCAAATGAAAAACCAGCACTTCACAGGATAGATTCACGTTTAACTAGTAACTTGTTTTGGCAAAAAAACTTGCATCCCACCTTCAAGAAACGTCTTGCCATAAAAACCGGCTTCAAAAGACAGACTCGCTTAAAATTTAAAATGGACTGCTTTCAAAAAGACATTTGCTTTGAAGATGGTCTTGCTTTGTATCCCAGGATAGGTCCGCTTCGAAGTAGAGACTTGCTTTAAAGACCCTGCTTTCATGACGAAGAGATTCTGCTTTTAGACAAGTCTGAAAGCAGAGAGTTGCTTTGAAGCTCACATGTCTTTCGCCCACGGCTTCGATTCTTCGATCACTTCGTCCTGGTGCATCCGCGTGGCACCGGGCCCGTGTTCTTGGTGGTTCACCCGGGACAAAGCCCAATAAGCCCAACAAGCCGAATTGGTAGGCCGTCCAAAATCCGGGATTTGTGTGGCCTATTTTAGATCCATAGTCTGATATTCTGTGGATGAGATGGGAGGTCGTTCAGACGTTGAGTCAGTTGACTGGGGGTAGATACGTCATAGCGCTGAATGCGAAGGAGCTGTCTCCGCATTTCATACTTGTTCTATGCACATCATGCATGACATATCTTTTTGTGCCGCATGATGGCAGCATGTTGTGGATCGTAATTTTGCAGCTTCAAGTACTTTTGCCACCTTTGTTTTGCAAGGATCAGAGTGGCGTTGGGTACATCTCAAGAGCCCTGCATTGAGGATCATTATTTTTCATTTTGTGCATCGGGGCATGCAATACTTTGCGGGCAGTCAAACCCTCAAACCTTCAAACCTGCTAAGCTGTCGCCTTTTCAATGCCTAACTAAAAGTTCCACAAACGAACGCGTCAGATGTCAAAAAAATACGCCCCTAATGCACGGAATTCCCTTCTGTAAGCGACCTCAACATCAGAGACGAAGCAAAACATTAATGTGAGCATGTTTTGCCAATTTTCTGCCAGCGCTTGGCAGTGTTCCTTGGCACGAATCCAACCCATGGACACGCTGTGCGCAAGCTGGTGGCAAGATGAGCAATTTCATCACTCAAGAAAAGCTGCTTAAACTTGGCCCTTTGGCCGTTGACAACGTAGGGATTCACAACACATGCAGTTTGATATTCTATTTGCTTCACTTCCTTCAACATCATGGCAGTCGATTTTAGGGGGACATGACTTACACTTACAGAATCTTAAAGAGCTGTAATTTGTGCCGAACAAAGCATTCCATTTTCCGAGGTGGTGCCGGTGCCCGGTTCTGTTCTGAGAGTTGGTCTCAGAGAGACCTTTGGAGTGCCTTGGTCCAACTCATGGGCCACTCGTTTGGGAATTCTTCCAGTAGACAATCGCGATAGCGTTTAAGAATTTCGGGGAGTTCTTACTTCTCATCAGGGAAGCGTTTGGTGCCACGGTTGGATTCTTGGGTGCCGTTTTGGGAGTGAAAAACAACAGCCGACACCCCGGACACTAAACTCACAGCAATGCCAGAAGCACAGACGACGACAAAATACATAGAAGGAAGTACATATAGACTCGGTGGCTGCAAATCTGGGACACAAAGGAAAGACGCTGTTGGTTGAGATTGCTCTGATGGTGAAATGAAAGGTTAGGAGACCTGCTTACAAACATTCGAGGAGTTCAACGCAAAATATGAACAAATAAACTTTGCGTTTGTCTTCTTGTTGTAGACAAAGCGAAGATATCACAAAATGTTTGACTTGATTTTGACAATTATCTGTGACAATGCCACACTACGCGCTCATTTCCCATTGCTGGAACGTGAATTGACAATTTTATTTTTCGATTTGCATAGACACTGACATGCGCAAAGGTGGCAAAGTGTTTCGAGCGTGAACATGTAGTTGTGGTTTCGGTGTGCTGTAGATGTTTGTGGAATTCAAACATGCAATCTTGGCTCTATATTGGTGTAATTTTTCAACACTTGACTTAAGCAGATCGTTTTTTGTGGAAGAGTGTTTCTTTTTGTGATTTCTTTCGGCTCAGCTGTGGAATCGTGGCAGCCGACTCAAACATAGCAGGAACCTTGCAACAGGCATTCAGGTTCCCACGACATGGGCAGGGAATGGGTTCATGTAGGGCGCAAATGGTGCCAGTATTTCTGGATTCGGATGCCATTTCTGTTTTATGTCAAGGCGCCGAACCCTGGTTGGATGCAGTTTGAACCCCAGTTTTTGATGTTGATGTTGTTGTTGTTGTTGTTGTTGTCGTTGTTGTTCATAAGGGGAGGTAACAAAAACAATGAGAATCGAGAAACATATATCAGTTGGGATGTCCCCCCGCCCAGTAACAGTCACTTTTCCGCGTTCCCTCTTAGTGCAGCAAGTCCTCTGCATTGCAGCATGTCAACATATGTGTACATGCAACAAAATGGTATGTGAAAAAAAGAGAAAAATATCGCCGAAACTGCGCTATACAGTACAAACCACAGTCCCAATCTTCTCCACAGCAAAAATCAATCCACTTGCATTTCGTGACGTAGGCACATCCATGCATACCGCCCAACTGTTGGGTATAAATTGATATGGGCATCCACTGAGAATGTCCATGAATGCATGGTAAGTTCACATGTAGCACAAATTAACAATAAGAAATACAAATCAATGCAATGCAAGGTCATCCTCGGGTTTGATTTGTAAATTTGCAAAATGAGAGAAGCCTTTCTTGAGGAAAGGCATTTTCACTGAATGTTCGCATTTCAAACAAGAAGGCGGCTCCAAAGGACATCCGTAAAAGGAGAGAGGATGTTTTAAATCACGCATTGTACCCATGTCAGAAATCAGATAGTCCCGTAGTGCAACAGTAGCCTGTTCCCCACAGGACAGAACCGGTCTGCAGCTAATACCTCTATGCCATGAAGAAATCCAATCTTTGCAAAGAATTTAGCAACATCACAAAAATTCGTGGGCCACTGCAAAAAAATTCTCTTTGATAAGAAACTTGATTGCACGTGTCAAGACATTGACCTGTGTTCCCAATGTCTGCACACCTTTGGAGTCCGCTTCCACATCCTGGTCTTGTAGTTTCCAAATACTTCGGTTGGACCGGTCCCAGCCCTTTGGATTCGGAAAACAAATCGGAGTTCTAGACTTCGTGAAATCATAAAATCAACGTATAATTCAACAAAGCTGATGTCCTTCCCACAATGGCAGTTGTCTGTCAAGCACCATTGTAAATTGTTGGCCCATTTCGTCAGTCTCCAAAAAAAATCGGGGACCAAACAAAAGAAAAACAAAGCCCCTTGCTGACACCATCATGGCAAGACACTGCTTGAGCCGTTGGCAGAAGTGTCGGGTCGTCAGGGCTCCACGATGTGGTATCCCTGCTCGTTTCTTTTATCAGTCTTTGGTTTGTTTTCCAAAAAATATTCCGAAACGGTAACAACGTAGTTAATCCATTTAGTATAACATTGCTTTCTTACGTCATCTTTAGTGACACATGCTTGCAACCAACGGTGGTGGGTCTTATGGTCCAATAAAATGCTTCTTTTTGCCTTTTTATCAACTTGTTCATTCGCAAATGCCATCCACCTTTGTCTTGGGCCGACAAGCTTTTGCCAACACTTATGAGCTGCACATTTAATAACTCGTACGCAACCCTCCGGTCTTATACGGATATGTTTCCAAATGTCCGCCCACAAAAAATCCGTATCATATTCAAAAACTGTACCACACTTTGCTGCCTGTAAGGCTTCTTGTAAAATATCAATAGCTGCCTGGCAATCCATGTACATTTCCATACACCACACCTTCTGTAGAGCACGGAAGATTCCCGTGACTTCACCCATATAGCTGTTTCTGTGTGAGCCCTGGTGTGAGTCCACGGTCAATCAAGACCCCGTGTCCCATGTATCGGGGTTGCATTCAGTGGCTGCAGCACCTGCAAATGTATATTGTACATGTTCCCCAAAAAATGCCGTGCCGTCAGAAAAAAATGCATCGCCTGGTCATTGTCTTTTCGGGCAAAGCAAAAGGGATAGATGTCCATCAATATTTCCAGTGTCTGGTCACATCCTCAGGCCAAGGTGTGAGGCAATGGTACCACCAGGCCTTCTCTTTCTTTTGCAAAGTTAACGGTTGTAGCAAACTTTAAAGTCTGTGGTATCTAGAGTCACTATCACCACACAATGGACAGCTTGTGTCTTGAACTGGTCCATAGCCTTTTATTTCATTTTATTTCATCTTTCGTGAAAAACGTCCAGTGGTTACTGCTTGATCTTTATATACACGACTGTGATAAATCTTCTGCGTGAGTGGGATATCAATTGAATGGATGTCAAAATATTTTCCATGGTTGCATTGCCTAGCAACTTCCTTAGACCAATCATACAAAAGAAGTCTCTTAATTGTTTTAATTGGAGTTGCAATCCAATCAAAACTAACTGTCTGATTAGTGAGCACGCCAGGCCTAACAGGATCATGCGACCAATTGATATCTCTTAGCATCCCTGCAAGTCTTGCCAAAGGTCCAGGTCCCTTTCTACTTCCAGGGTTAAGCATAGAACTATGGATAGCTTTTAATCTATAGGTTTTTTTTTAAAATATCTTTTCCATGCTGCGATGGCATCGACCAAATCACGAAACGACAGATCCAGCCGGATGTCGTATGCATTGCAAGCAAGCCATGAGCTAGTCCCAGCACCACAGCTCAAAGCTGCTGCAGCAACTTTGGGTCTCACATTTCGATAGTCGTCCTTGGATGCTAAAGCACATGCAAAACCATAAACTTTGATAGACAAACCTGCACCGACTGCCAGTCGTGTTTTCACACTTCTCGGCAACTTCTGATAATTCTATTTGGTCGAAACTTTAGTCCACTTAGATTTTATGACTAGATTAAATTTCTTCCTGGAATAATTTTGGTCAACACCCAAATCCTTTGCATGAAGAACAACGGGTATGTTTTCACCATCTACTTGGCAATCCTGAAGGGCCTTGCGATGGTGATTCGTGAATGCCCAAAGCCAACTTTTTTGGGGTGACAATTCGATTTTAAGGGCTTTGAGCAAAGCTACAGCACGATTGAGACCCTCTAACAAACCTTGTGGAGTTTGATGGAAAATAGCCCAGTTATCCGCAAACATGACGGTTGTCAAGTCTGCGTTAACCTCCTGTATGGTTCTGTAACAAAGTATGGCTATAGCTAACATACATGCTACTGCAACACCGCAACCCTCCACAATCCCTGTAGTAGTGTTGGATGGGGGTCCTAAGTGCCCGGAAATCTCAAATCTCGTCTTCATTGTCATTTATTTGTTCGAGCATTTGCATAAACGCATGTATATATTCCCAACTAACACCAAGTCTACCTAGTAATTCACGAAGTGGTATTCTCGGGATTCCGTTATAGCACTGAACTATATCAATCACCGCACCACATAGTTGGGAATTTCCTTGGAGATGCTCTTCAATGATATCAGAAGAGAGCATAGCAATTACATCAGCAGAGATACCCTTACAAGGTCCACCAATAGTTGGAGGAACTTGGTCTGCAAGGTGTTTTGCAATTTCAATTCCCCGGATACGTGCCCATACACGATAAATTTTCGAAAGTATTGTCACTGGTCGGATGGCAAGGGGTGATGCACTACCCTCAGTTTTTGGTAAACACAGCGTCTTTGCTGTCATCCAATATTCAGGCCAGCAATTCCCACTTTCAATATGGTTGATGAGTTGCGCCAGGACTTCCCAAACACATTTGGGTAACTTACGAAGGTCCATAGTTGAGAAACCATCAATGCCCCTAGCGCTTTTAATCTTAGTTTTTTGAATAGCCTGTATCAATACCTCCGCATTCATGGGCCTATACTGCATGGTAGGACAAGAGTGCACTGAATCTATAAAATGTAGGGCTTCCGTCCAATTTACTTGTGCGTCCTGAAATGGGTCTCTTTGGATATATCTGTTCCAGGCATCATTCAAGGCTTCATGCATACTATCTGGGTTTGCAATCGGAATGTTTTATACTGCCATACAGTCATTATTTCGAAGCTTAACAGGCTCGAAAAGGTGAATCTTATTATCATCAACACGTTTAATTTTCCGAGTTTCTTCGTGGAAAATAATCGGATGGTGAATGTCAATGTAGGGGTTACCTGTTACCTTTGACTTTCAAAACAGTAGTCCCCTCTTTTTCCAAGCACACTCAATAATATCGATCTTCCGCTTTGCGACAACATGGGTTAGAGGGGGTAATGACTCACATTTCACTTCTTTGTATGCAAGCGCACCCCCATTCCGAAGATCATCACGAATATCAATTCGCTTCGTATTGATGATGGAAAATTTCACAGCTTTTTCAAATCTGGTGTGCCACTCATAATAAGCCCTGACAAGTTCAATGATATATTCTGCATCAGGGCATTCCAGTGGTATGTATGGTTGGTAATGTTGAAAAATCCAAGTTTTCAATGAGGATTTTGAAACCCTTCGCATCAATAATTTTGTCCCAAAGCATCTGTGTTTGCAGCATTGCCCTCTGCGACAATTCCTTCGGCTTTAGCTGAGATCGTAGGCTTTGTAACCTATGTAGCTGCTTAAGATATCTTCTTAACTCAATCGACCCTTGGTCAAATTCAGGGTTATGGTGGTCGTCTCTAGCTTTCCTAATCTTGGGGTTGGCAGGCATCTTACTTGCAATGGGTTTACCATCCGCCCTTCCCATATATCCCTGTTTAAGTTGGATCAAGCTACCCGTAGCGTCAGCGACAGATGATGCAAGGCAGACTTCCGCCATGTGGGTCCGCCGCTTGGCAAATTTTTCTACTTCATTTTTCTGTAAATCTTGTTGAAAGAAAAGCTGGTTGTCTTCAAAAAATTGTCTCCCTGCATTTTCGGCCAGCATCTGATCATGGAGATAATGGTCGAAGCTACACAGTAATTTCCATATCTTATACGGTGTGCATAACGTTGTGCCTTTATCACAGGATGAGCGCTAGACAAATGATGATTGACGGTACGACACTGCAAAAGGTGTCTGGCAACACGAGGGCATAAAAGGAAAAAACTATGTCTGGTTCTACCTTCACATGTCATTTCTTCCTCATCTCCGTTTACAGTCATCGATAATTCTGCTGCATCAACCCATCCGTTCTGTCGAAGCACACCCCAAGCTTGAACCTGACTGAGGGGGGTATTGAAATCACCCACAATGCAAGTAGGACCAGCATGCTGAAGGGCTCGTTGAGCTGCCACATCTATAATTCTATTCCTCAAATCCTCAGGGTTATGAAATGTTGGTCCCCTGGTAGGACCATAAACGGCAATAGCTAATAAGTTTTGACCTGGTGCATACTGAACAAAACACTCAGCATACCTGTCATTTCGTGCTATGTCCGATGGCAAGGGAGTAAGTACCGGTGTGATAGGGAAAGTGGCCGCAATAGCAGAACCACCCGCAAGTCCTCTTAGTTCAGAAGTACTACTTTGGTAAGGTTCAAGTGGTGGGGACCATTTCACTCTGTATCCCTTCAATGCCAAACGTTTTTGAATGATTGACTGGTTTTTTTTGGTGGCACTGGTCTCAGGGAAAAAGACTATGCCTTCACCGAATCTTGCAATATCATTTTCTCGGTTGTATAATTGCGTGGGGTTGCAATGAAAAGGGTTAAGGACACCAGAACGGATAACCGGTGGTCCAGGATTCTTGGCTTCCCCAATACGCCTAAATTCTTCTTTATTTTGTCCAATCTGTTTAGGGATGGAAGTCTGGCAACGACTGACACCTGTAGGTCCGGTACACAAACAAATGCAACCGTGCAAGGACTCCTTGACAACATCAGTTCGGAATAAGGTGAAATTTTTTTGTTGCTTCCAGAGACTCTTCTTTTCAAAAAGAACTGTAGCGACAATTCACGATGTTTTGGATGGATGCTTCTGGGAAGGCAAGACCATAGATCACTCTACCAATCTTGTGGCTAATCTTGATTCTCCAAATACAACCTAATTCGAAGTTGAGGAGGCCGACAACCTTGAGTTGCATGATGAGGAACACGATGACATCGACCATACCAAATCCCTCGAACTCGACTATACTAAAACCCTCTCCCTCGAAGTGGAAATGATGTTTACCACTGATGGTTGAATTTTCTTTATGCTGTGGTTTTTGCCCAAGCTTGTATGTATGAAGACAAAAAACCATGATAACAATGTTATATACGAAATTTTGTGGTAGGAAAAGCGATCCTCTCCTGCCCATCTTCACCCACTTCTTGTTTTCCCAGTATCGTGACTTGCAAATCTCTTACGCCTGTGGACGTATCGATTGGTATAAATTATGGCGTTGAAAATCGAATCAACACCAACATGCATACATCGTCGAACTCTTGGATAGTTCGGAAAATTCGCTGTCTCCATTGTTTTGGAAAACAAAACACCGAATGTCAGTCAAACATTCCGTAATAAAGTACAGCTTCAAGAAGGGATCAATATTTTTCTCAAAAAAGGCCTGAGAGATCACATTAGTATAAAAAACTCCTTGGATGGATGACCTACACAGGCTCCTGCAATATCTATTAGCAAGATTTTGGACCAGAACATCGCAGATTCAAGGAGCATGCTGCGGAAACGTTCTCACTATATGGTGGCTTGCAACAGATGGACTTTGTGTTTGACGATGGTGGGACTGAGCCCTCACAGCATCAGCAGCCTTTGCAACCACCAGCTGATGAAGATGGCACTTTTTCAATCGGTGGTAGCATACTTGTCCCTGGTGTGAAGCATATGTTGGACAACATACAAAAAGACACGCTGTCTAAGCTCAGTTGGTACCCAACATTCTCAGTTGCTTGCCTTGGCTCCTTCGATCCTTTTGCCTTTGTAGACATTTGTCGAAAATTGGTTGAACAGCTTTTTGTGTGAATCCAAAAAAGTAACGAAAGATTCAGATTTTTCAGCGCAGTGCCATGCCCAGGAGATGCTGTCGCCTCTGGTCACGCTACTGCACAACAAAGGCTACAGGGATCGATTGGTTGATTCTTGGTCTATATGCGGGGCTGACTAAATTGGTTTGTAAGATCGGCTTTGAAATGCCCACTGCTCACCATGTATATAGTGACTTTCATTCGATTGGCAGGTCAAACAATTGACCTTGCCCCATGATGGCACCCACTCTGGTGTGAAGGCTTTTCTTACCCTCTTTCCTCTCCTTTCCAAACTTGCCAAGGAATCTTGTTTTGAAGCGGGCGGCGTTCTTGCTGAATACCGACCGCTCATGGATACCTTCGAAGGTGGAGCCTTGATTCATTGGCGGTGGAGTTCGGTGAGTTCATGCGTCGATGCGATTCTTCGAAGAAGGACTGCCCTAGAGAAAGGTGCCCTCGGAAATATTGTTCCTTTTTCAACTACATGTTTCATTTTCAGCATTGTCAGTTCAGTTCAGCTTTCCAACATAAGTTTAAACTTAAAGGCATGATCCCCTAGTAGGTTGGAGCGCTGAGAAGTTCGACGCTGCTGAGACGGTGGCAGATCCAAGCCGTGTTTCAAGTCTTGTCACACAAGCCATCCAAAGCCGAACATTCTGGGGGTATGCCAGGTTGATTGATACTTTGGCAGGTGCCATCGACATCGAATCCAAGTGGGCTGAAGGTTGCTCCTGTCATGAATTGGATTTGAAGAGAAATCGTTACTACCGGTCTCGTGCCAAAGCGGTGGCACGCTCACTTCGCGCAACCGCTGAAGTGGAGGAGGCTGCGCCTGGCGATGCAATCCTGTCTGAGAGCTGCAAGCTGAAGGGCAGACGAGCCCATGAGTATGCTTGTGGAGAGTACGACAAGTTCGTTTCCCGACTCCTTTCTCTTGGCAAGGAAAACATTGTGGCTGCATCGATGGATGTGCCAGAACATGATCGGCCCGTACTTTTATTTGATTGGCATGCGGCCACAGACATGATCACAACGCAAACCACCCTTCGCAGCAGTTACTGGAAGACTCTACGTTGGAAATTAGCAGGCATGGGGTCTGACTGTGCCGAAGAAGCTCGACAGGTTGCCCGCGATTGCAAAAGATTGTTTCAAGAGTCGACGCAAGCTGGTTCTGCAGGGCCGAGGGGGGCCCATCCGATTACGCGAAGATTCTTTGATCCAGCCACTTTGCTGATGGTAAGTGGATTATACCTTAAGGGTTCCCTTATATCTGACTGTCGACCACCAAAGAACAACTGCACTGCAGGGGGCTACTTTGAATTCTAACTCCTGTATCCTATAGCTTTCTTGTCCTGCGTATGTATATTTAATTATATTGACAAAAGTTTCATATGTTCAACAAGATGTTGGATGAATGTCCCCTTTCCCTCGAAATCTGGACTTTGGAGAACATGGGTGGCACTTACAGGTTGATGAATTCATCAACGGAGTTGCGTTGCGAGAGCTCGGGGGCGAACAGGGCCTTCGCCAGTGGGTGGGAGCTTTGCGACTTCTGCGCTGCTGCGAAAGACATACAGAGGTGTGGCGCAATATGCATAATACAACGAGAAAATTTTGTGTTCTTTTAAACTCAGTAGGCTTCTTCATCTTCATGGCGAACTTCAGCCCTGCTTCAGGGGCAGCACCGAACCTTCAAGCAAGTTCTGAGCAGAGCGCCCAGTGCATCCGAGAGTTATGTCTCTACAGAACTGCGGCAGCAAGATGTCAATCATTACCTTGGAACACCCGAGGCTGGTAATGGTTGAATGAATGACATGTTGATTTGGTGTTACAGCCAAAGGGTTTCCTTGGCCCTTGCTTCTTTTTTAGTTTTGATGGGGCCCAAATGCCCAAATCCCAAGTTCATTGCCCACACTTGCCAACTTTCACAAAGGAGCCTCGAAGAGTTTTTGCTCTGCTGTTTTTTGAGTGTTCTTTTCACTACTTGTCAGGCCAGGGACTGAGAGTAATTGAGATTATTAGATATTGGAGAGAGGTTGCTACCAATGTTCATTTCTACAATTGGTGGTAAATATCCGAAAACAAAAGAAGGAACGTGAAAATTCAACATTTGTTTCAGGCCTTGGTATCAGCAGCTCAACGCCATCAGAAGCTTAGCAACACGAAAGGATTGAGTGATGCAGTTGCTGTATCTGTTGGCGGGCAAGACTGTGCACCTTAACCAAAATTCAGAGGGTTTGCTATGGATCCAAAGATATTATCAAACAGACAGATTCAGGCGTCAGGTATGCCCAATACACGAAAGGTAGACGGATGTTCTCCCAAATACCACTGCACCTTTTCCCCATGGTGAAGTTATGTGCCATTCCCCAGGCTTGGTATCTGAGCATGTTTATTGTCACACGCAAGCAAACGATGCAAACAAATAAATGAACACCAAGACAACCAGCAAAGAGAATCTAATCAGAAAGCGACAAACAAACTGACAGACAGACAAACAAGATCAGCAGCTAAAAGCGTAGGCGTAGGGTCATGGATCCACAAATGGGAGTAGAACCTAATATGAGTAGCTGAGCAGCTATAGTTATTTTTCTACTGCTAGGATTTCCAGCGTTGAAAGTACCGCCCCATCTCAAGGAACCATCTCGGGTTTTGAGCTACAAAGAGATGAGGAGACTCCTGTATGGTCGGAACTTGCAGTTTTCAGCTGGGTCCACGACGCAGCCCGAGATGCAGAATAGTGTGGGAGCCATTGGTGCAAAAGAGAAGAAACAGAACATGAAAGCCATTGAAGATCAGGACGCAAGTGTGATCCCCAAGCTGCTTTTACACCACTTTCGTGAATGCATGAACCCATCAGGGTGGTACTCAATGCCGGTCGATTTGTTCTGCCAACAGCCCATGAGACCTTTGGTTGATGCGCTGACTCACACATTGCCCTCGAAAGGCTCAGGGTCATCAAACTCCCTTTTGCCTGTGGCAGACAAAGCAACCATGACCTTGTCATCGTGTGACCGCGAAGAGGAGTCAGAGAAAACCATGATTGAACAGTTGCCGTTCATTTCAATTTTGGGCGACCAGGACCAGCTGGATCATGAGATGACCGCAAAATCACCAATAAGGGCACAACGGCAGCCTGATACCTTCTGTGTCGATTCCGACGCTGAACCAGCCAATGAAGACATTGTGATTTGCAAACCAACCATACCTGCTATGCCATCAAAGATGTTGTCACACGAAATGGTTCGATTTGCCTCCAATAACCATGGGCTGATTGTTTTTCGGGTTTCTGACAAGAAGCCCGCGCTGAAGAAACGTCCTTTAGCTTATGCGGATGCTCTCACAAGTGATGATTTTGCAATCCGTATGTACAAGGTTGAAGATGCTACCTCAGAAGAGGTGACAGTTTCTGCAATTGACCACCCAACCGTTCCATTGACCAGACTGTTTGGCTCGGGATGACCAAAATTGAAAATCAGGTTCCTTCAGGCGCGGGCGAATCTGATCACTGGGGATGTCAGCTAGTATCTGTTTGATACGTGCTTCGACACTTTCATCACTAACCCCCCTAGTGGTAAGAGCCTTGGTCAAAACTGAGTGGATGTCCTCTTTGGCACCACCAACCAGTGGCATCACTCTGAATGCAATAATTGTGGCCTCATGGATATCGCGAATGCACAATCCAGGATCAACACCACGACCGTTAATGGTGACTGCAATGGACTGCATCGACCGGCACGTGGACATGAATGAAGCCCCAATTGATAACAGTGTGGCATCCCTTTGAACTTCAACCATTCAGCTTGAATCTTGAAGGGGGGCCGAATGTATTTTGGCAAAGTCGCTTCAGGAAGACCACTACGCCCCAAATGATTGTCAGTCCCTTGATCACCAACCAAGATTTCAACAACAATAAGGGGACTTGGCATATTTCCACACCCTTCCATTATAACCAACCTTTTCCCACGTTTGACCCATTCGACCAAAACGGTGCTATCGACAATCTTGCCGTCAACCGCGATGCAACGCTTGGATTGGGCAATCAGGCAACAACATCTTAATGGCATCATGTATCGTGCTTTGGCCATTAACCATGGCAGTGCGAATCGACTCGGATGAGGCTCTCCTCACTTTGGCTGACAACGGATTCATTTGCTGTCGGGAGGATGGATTGATCCGTGATCATTGGAAATTGTGGGATAGAAACAACCGGTTTCCAATGCAGTACAAGATCATCAAGGTCATCAATTCCCAAAACAGAACTACCCGAATCCAGAACAACCCCATGAGAAAACACCACAAGGGAATCGTTGGCAACATTCAACAACAAGGCCACTTCCATGACAATCTGACCTTGAGTGGAAGTAATGTTCAGACAATGGGACTTGCGCACGGATCAAAACCATTGTTGGTCGAAGCTTGATGATACGAAACGGCAAAGATTCAGGGCAGTCAGCTAAGCCGATCTCTTGATTCTTGTACTGCAGACTTGCCAACCATTTGTTCTGAGCGAATGGCCAAACGGCACGGATAATTAGCCACACAGTTGCATCCTCGCTGGTCCAACCGATGTGAACCCAACGTGCAGTTAGGTTGCTGACAGCAAATGGCATGACAGTGACACCGTATTCATCACGAACATGGGACTGGACAATGTCACAAATCATCTTTTCAATTTCAGCATCGGAAGGAACAGCCATGAACTGCAAACCCTCGACATTCAACCCCTTTTTGCAGCAAGATTCAACATCATCGGAAACAACGAAAGGAGCTGTAGGAGTAATCTCGCTTTCAAAACGTGCAACTTTCGAAGGTGGTTCACTGGGAGATTCAGGCTCACACATGGTGACCTCCACATGCTGCGAAGGTACAACGACATCGGAAAGATTGGTCTCAATACGACTTGGAAATTGCATCGACCAAATTCGGCAACCTTCCACCCAAATCTGTTTCTTTCCACTGAGGTGGATACCCTTCCTTTGCATCATACGACACAATGTTGGCAATTCTGCTGTGGTCTGACTAAAGGGGGACCCCTCACCCAGAATGACATGCAGCCTTGACATTTGCAGCAATGCGTGTGCAACACCAATGGCGTTTCCTAGCACATGCCATGCTATTTCCAATGAACCAGGCAACTTGATCGTCGATGGAAGTCCAAGACATGCTGCTTGTTCCCATGGACTGAAAAACCTGGGGCCTGTGCTAGATGGTGCCAACATAACACACAACCCTCTTTGTGCAAGATACTGAAACCAAACTTGTGTTGCTTCCCGTAGCTAGCAACCGGACGGCTCCTAAGGACAGCCTCATCCTTAGGCAGATCCAACCCTTTACCCCACCACTTAGGAACCAACTTGGGGTCTGACATAACCGTAATAGCTTCTTTGGATGGAAACAATTCTGACAAATCTTCTTCAGAGATATCTCTAAACTTTAAACATCGCATCGCAACCTCTCAGCCCTGTAGACAAGGATTGCTGGGTAATGCAATGTTCATGGCTGTGTGTTCTTGTGCAATGTGTACCAACTTCAACCGTATGTCATGTGCAACAAACGTGGCTATCCAATCTACACCGATTCACTGGAAGGACGCCTGTAAAATTATCGGTTTGATTCTGTACACAGCTAAACCCTACACTTTCAGCGAAATCGAAGACACTTTTGGCATGCATATGTTCCTTGAAACCACGTGCGTTGTCCATGCAAACCCAAATCACGTGCTTTGCGGAACACATGGCCCATCAATTGACCATCCTCTGACGCCAATCCCATTTCACTAACCATGAGATGACGGATATTGGACAAAGACATCAAAGTCCACATTCTGAAATCAGTCACGTCCCCCACCCAAATACATGAAATGGTTCCAAACTTCCTCAAAAGGCTTGCAGGCGTACCCATACATATCTGCAGCGACCCTAGCTACCTCCAGCAATTTTTCGACTACAAAGGAGACAGTTTTGCCCCATCATATGATGCCCCCAAACAGTTCAGCCAATTTGCCAAAATTGACCGGTTGATCAGGGACGGGTCGTTTGATCAATCTAGCCCCAGCCGTCAAAGCCACTAAAATCTCACCTTCAGCAAGAGTGATGTAATCCCAAAATCATAAGTTAGGCGTTTGGCCAGACATTCCTCGAAAGTAATGCAAACCACACCCAAACCAATTGCATGAGCTTTCCATGACTGACCATGCCCCAGAGACAGTTTATCTACAAGCTGGACTTCCAGATGTCTGTCGTTTCCAGGATCCAAAGGATGTAACCATTGCGCCATGACTGAAACCACCCCCAGTAACAGTCACTGCAAGGATTATGGCATTTTTAGTAGGGAACCCTATAAGGCCCTATAAGCAGTCATTTCTCACTGTTTCTGCGCAGGGGAGCGTCCCAATTTATTCAAAAAGATAGATCTATAAAAACAATGCCGATGAATCCAACAACAAATTGCTTTGCAGCATTATGCATTCATGTTTTTCCCGCTTTTACCGCGTTTACCATTTGTTTGCATCCGTTGGAATGTGGGTTCTTACGGGCAAAAAAATCTTCGAGAGAAACGCAAAATAGAAACGTTCGAATTGTGGAAATTGAGATTGAGGTATGATGATGAGGCTGGCAGCGCTGAGCGGCAAGTGTTTGCTCAAAGACGTGTTTTCGTTTGATCGTTTGATTCAATCCTGGCAGTGGGATACGGTAACATTTTTTCATTTTGCACAATATAGCCAGTCAAAGTGGCACCTCATATGACATGACATTTTATGAGGTTGAGATGTGTGACCCGTGGTGCCCAATTTTTTGTGGAAGGTGGAATTGGACGAGGATGGCTATGTAGTTTCAATTGTGGTGGTCTTAAGCGCAAGGACAGAGAAACGAGGCTTGTGTACGAAAGATGTTGATGTGTGGTTTTTGTTGATTGAGGCAAAACAGTCCTTGGACCCGGACCGCATCTACAAGGCCTTCAAGTTGGAAGGGTTCGTTGGGATGGTTGATCAAATTGATTTGATTCAATTGAATCCGTTGTCCAATAAAGACAATCAGAGACTCGAGACAATCGCAAAATTTGGATCATGTGGAGGTACGGCCACCCAGTCTTTTAACTTGTGTACGGCCCATGGGCCCGAACAGCTGCAGAAGTGAACTTGGCATTGAAAGGGCTGATTCTGTCGGGCATTTTCCTTGCTGTCAGCAAAGAAGCTCGGCATGAACATGTAGAGATGGGCGGTGCATGCAGCAGCCCCTTGATTTTCACTGAATTTGCAGCCTCATGAGGGCGTGTGCGCAGTGCGACGCAGGTGGCGACAATTGTTGATTTTTGGCGCAAACGTGATGCCCCGTCCATAGGCAAGGTCCTCAACTGCCCAATACTTTCCTTTGTGATGTCAGCTTTTTGACTTCATTGCGTTCGATTGCGTTCGGTTGTTGCACACGCCTCTTCAAGATTTTGCAACTCGAGCCGGAAACTTTTCCCGAAAAAGCTTGTGAACAGAAGCGCTCATGTCCTATTGTAATTGATTTGTCTGACCTGTCTCATGCGTTGGCTTTGGGCTGTGCGATTTGTTGCGCATTTTTCGATGGCTAGGCAAGTATTTCGAGGACCATCCTGACCAATTGCCAGAACCAGATTCTGGAAGGACTGGTTAGCAATCGTTTGCTCGAAACGAATTGTTCCATTTTTTTGAACGGAATTTTGCAATGGGCCATGCTCACCGGTCAGAATGAAGCGTCAAAAAGTCATGCACATGGTGCACATTTGACGAAAGATAGATTTGCAGTTTTCATGCCAGGCCAGTCCACGCACTATTGTTGAACTTCTTTGCAATGCAAGTTTGGTGAATATCTTAGCGCTGGTAAAAAGGTCATGATTTGACATGTCGTGGGTGGACTGATTCCAGTCATTTTTTCATATGTGTCCCTTTCCTGTTGTGTTCACCGTGTTCCACGTGTCACAATGTGTCATATGCATGGGATCTCACAGTGGGTGGTCGGCTGTTCGTTTGGGTTTCGGACCTCATGACCTTTCTCCAAGGACTCGAATATGGAAAGAACTTGGCTTAAGTGGTCCGAGTCTCCGAGTGCCGGAGACAGACCGGAGATGGACAGACCGGAGATCGTTCTACTTTGACATATTTTTTACATATGAGCCACGGTCAAAATAAGCGAAGACCAATTTAGTAGGGAGGGGTTGAAAATGACATCGGACATGCACGAAACGCTGTAAAACGATATGGCCCCCCCAAAAAAACGATAACCTTTCAGTGCATCATATTCATGATGGAGCATCCTGGCCAGTCTTGATTGCAGAGATCCCAAGCCTTTTTCACCGAGTCACCAGGTGCAAGGTTTCTCATGAGCCCTAAAAACGATAACCCTAGCGATAACCTAGCGATAACCATTTGTTGAAAATTGGCCCCTGGAAAGGAGGGAGGCCCTGTGACTGGGCCAAAGCCTTTTCAACAGAAGATGTTTCGAAGCATTGAAGTTGTTACTGCTACTACTACTACTACTACTACTATTCCTGCTGCTGCTACTACTACTACTACTACTACTACTAGTACTACCACTACCACTACCTCTATGACTTATGAACGTGAAGGATGGTGCCGAAAACAGCAAAACCCTGTAAAACGATATGGCCCCCCCCAAAAAACGATAACCCTTCAAAAACATACTAGACAATTATAATATATTTTGACGGCGCCTCATATGGTTTACATATTGTTTTCTTAGGTCCAATTCGACCTTCCCAAGGTGGCGATGGGAGCATCGAACCCAACGCCAGATGCTCATCCAGACAAAGAGGACGAGGAGTTAAGGAATGTCGAAATGCTAAGACATGGCAAGACTCAAGCTGACACAGAATTTCACCAAAGGCATTCGGATGCCTCTCAGGCATATCAACACACAAACACAAGCAAACATTCAAACAGTCACAATACAGTCATAAACAGTAAAAGACAGTCATATAGAATCGAATCAAGAATGAGGAAAAAAGACGGAGAGCATCGGCATACACTTTGGCAGTTTGACATGCTGAGATATTTTTCGATCTAGTTTTTGACAAATTGGATGCCGGATTCTATGATAAATTTGCATGGCATTGTGCAAAATACTTCTCAGCGGTGTCCAGTATTTCAATGCCTTGCCTTTTTGCCTTTGAAACATGTCGTTTATTTCTTCCGTTTTGCCATGCTCGGAGGCTTTCAAGGCCCTGGATGCTGACGGCGATGGTGTCGTATCGAAAGAAGATTTGAAAAAGAAACTTCTTCAGGCGGAAACACGGAAACACTGAATGGTGTCAGTGTTTGAGTTTCACATTGGCCACAATTCTCATCAATTCGCGTGAATGCCACTATGAAAACCGAAAACCATGAAACCCGGCAAGATGCCGCATGGAACCTACATGAAACCGATGTTTCGGAAAAGATTCATATATTTGGAAACCGGTGGCGAAATAGAGCTGTAGAGCACCCGATTGCACATGCGATTCATCGATTCATCGAGCCTGGGCTGAAATCTCGACAGCAATGTTCAGTATGCGTATCAAACCAAACAAGAAAATGAAACTGGAGGTCTGTGTGAAAGGTCAACGTCGATCTGAAATGTGTGGTCACTATCAGGTTTCCATTCATTTGTCATAGCTGCCATAGCTGATTCTTAGATTTGTCTCTCAAACCTTATCGAAAATGGAATCAAGACTTTAAGAACTTCCTGTGGCCAGGCATGGCAACAACATCTCTCGTCCATGCGCTTTCACATCATGCTAATAGGAAACTCCAGATGCGCATAGGTTTGAGCAGGCCATGTAGAGCAAAGAAAGCTGCAAATTCATAATTGGACATCACCAACGCGAGTACACCTCAACATTTTGGCTAATCAACTTTTACTTGGCACCGTTTCTTAGCAGGTTCCCTCAAGTAAGTTTTCCTGCTTCAACGGGTCAACGGAAAGACATTGGTTCGTGCCGGCTGGTTATAGACCCTCAGCCAGCCAGCTGGCTCGTGATACACTTGATGCAGCCAAGCCTGAATCGGAGTGGACATGTGGAAATCAAACATCCATATGAAGGGACTGGACTATATTATATATAAGTTTGAAATGGCTTGATTTCGAAGCGGGTGATGTTTTTGGTATTCGTATTCATCCCAAGCAATAATCTGAACCAACCATTGTTTGCTAGTTGGATCTAGTTGGTAGATTGATGTAGATTCCGGCTTTGGATTTGTGTGAATTTGTGTTAGCACAACGAAGGTGGGCTTCGAGCATGTTTTTGAGGGGATGGATGTCCTTGTAGACAACATGCTGGGTCGGTGCCTCAAGGCTCTCAAACGGCGCAATGCGATACAAGATGAGTGAGATAAGCAGACTAAGCATGCGGACATCGAGTCTGAGTTCAAGTCACAGCACGTGTCGCAGTGATGTTGGGTAAGACACGAATGTTGATCACTCAAAGGCTGCCATCACAAACTTCATATAAAATCGAGAGGGCGGCACAGATCACTCACTGTGCGGACTGGCCGCCGTGACGTCCAGCTGGTCAGCAAAGTGTAGATTGCTGATTGATAAGCATGGGAAATCCCTAGCAAGATACGTGATTGTGGGGTATGAACACCAAGACAAGCACAAATGATGCCCCTGATCACAGAAACCCCACAGGAGAAAACACGATCAATCGCCAAAATGATATTCTTCAGGTATCTCACTCGGACAGCCACTGTCAGCTATAAGCAGAGTAAACAAATATTTAAAAAGACTAAGTAGATAAGTGATAAGAAATAAGAAACGTCTGAAACAAAGAAGTCCTAATTGCTCTTGTGAAGATATAGTGTCGTGCAAAACTGATGGCACGGGTGGTTTTGCCCACAAAATGAGATTGTTTCGAGATGGGAACCCTGAAAATGAGACGGGTCCTGCATGACATGTGAGCAGTCGCCCTTCAGAGTTGGAAAACAAGATCCATCACGTTTGAAATCCTGTCAAACATCAATCCTCATGGGTCACAAAAAATACGAGCGTACGATCGATGACTCCGCACTTTCTGAAAACTCCTCCCATGTAAACCTGCGCCCAAAGCCAATCAGGTATGCAGTCCAAAATGACACTTCGTCCTCAGAGCGGCAACGTCTGACAACATTTACATCAGATTCACGACTCAACTGCATCTCGTGAGTTTCCGTTTGCCATTGCTTACCCATGTTTACCCTGTGCCGCCTGAGAGTCATCACTTTGCTATACCAGTCGGGGCAATGCTGTGATGTTGTGTGGCTCCTGCACAAGGCATCGTCCGACGTGGTTTAGATGCGTATCTGTTCCGCAGCTCACAATGTGCATTGTGACCTAGGTCAAGTTTGCAAAACAACTGGATCTCATACATACCTCGATGAATCATTCCCGCACATGATGTGTTTCTCCTTTCTCCTTATTGGGATTGTTATAGAATCGGGCTGGGATAAATCGGGTTTACCATGGAACACTAGGGCAAAAAATGGCATTGCCATCGCCATGACCTCGGTCAAGTGCATTTGGCCAGCATAAAACATGTTCAACAAAAACGTATTTATATCATGACCGCACCAGTTTGAAGTCCAAGGTGAAATCGCAAAATTTGGAGGAAAAAATGCCGGAGGCCTGAGCCTGGAACTCAGTGCAGCGTTGGCTGTGACTCGAGGCGTCGAAAAAAAATCGAAGGCTTTGCCGTCGGTCAAACCAAATAGCGTGGTCAAGCACCTGGAATGCGTCCAAATCAAAACCCTATTTCCGATTGGCTTCAATTGTTGGTTGAATTTAATTTTGTTTTGGGATCGCTTTAGTCTCCGTTCCTTCTTTTGGCAGCCACAAGCGGGGATGTGGTTTGTGCAATTTCTGAAAAAACTTGGTTTCAAGGTATACCATGAACATGCCGACTGAGGTCAGTAGACTTGAAGTCAACACTTTGAAGATTTTGGACCGTGTTCTACTTGAAATGTGAAGCCATCCAGGTGAAGAAGCAATCCAAGCAGCGGCAAAGCATTGGTCAAGTCGAAGTGTTGGCCCTAGAGACGAAGCATCACATGCGTGGAATTGACAAGCGCAATCTCGCTAAAACATTAACTTTTCGACTTGCAACGGTGTTGGCAGCCTTTTGAGTGGAACAATGCTTCAAATTAATGAATGGATATTGCATGAGATTGCATGTGGAGGTGTCTACTACGCAAAAGTTGCATTGACATGTTTGGACATGTAAATTTTTTTGTCCAACGCATTGAAGAAAAAGGTTCACCCAGGTTTCTACGCTGCAACTGAGGTTTAGCGTCGCTGGTGGATTCAGACGAGGAGAACCAGAAATGAGCCCTTCGAGTCTCCGGTGGCGTTGGTGCTCTCAATGAAATTTCCTGGCAAAGCTTCTGAGCCTCTGAAAACCTGACAGCAATTAAAAGCGTAGAAGTTTAAACAGTTTGATATTGAAAGCGGTTGAAACATACACAGGCTTTATATGGCTTTAAAGCAAATCATTGAAATCATGCCATTGACTGCAAACTCATACTTTGCAGGGAAGCACCACGTTTTCGACGCATTTGCGGAAATGGAAATTCAATCTCTTAAAGAGGTTGATCAGACAGAACCACCAGAAATCTAGAGCGATGATTTAGTGACATTGATTGATAACGCCAAAAAGATCCCAAAGGTGTATATACAAATGGGTGCGCGCTGCACGTTCCTGCTCCCCCCTTTGTATGGTCCCCCCACATACCCCGTACCCCGCGGTACAGTACTAACTAACGTAACACGAGTAGCACTACTATGAATATATAGTAATACGTACTTACTACAGTCACCGCAAAAACACGCGTGTCGCCCACACAGGGTTAAGGGTTTAGAGTTTAGCGTTTTAGGGTCTAGGTTTAGGGTTTTGGATGTTTCAGGGTTTCGGGGTTTTAGGTTGGGTTTTAGGGTTTAGGGTTTATGGTTAGAGTTTTGGGGTTTAGGGTTGAGAGGGAATTCGGTCAAGGACCCAACTCCCAAGCATGACAAATGATCAACTTCCCCAATGCCGAAAATCCTCACCGCTGCCGCATTTTTTGCTTTTCGTTGAATGTTCCCGCGGGGCCGCTGGCAACACACACGTTTCGGTCGTACGGTTTCTACCTATAGCACTAGTACTAGCACAACTAGTACTACATACCTAGATCCTCCTGGAGGATGAAAAAAGTGCCGTAATCCATTGCGGCTAAAGTTTTCGCCGTCAATCCTGAAATTAGCCACCCAAAAAAAAACGCCTCAGGTTAAAAGAAACGCCGTCAAAGGGAGTTGGATGTGAACATTCTTTAGCCATTTCAAGTCATTGAAAGATCAGATTGGACAGAACATCACACTGAAACAAACAAATGTCATTATGCCGCTGAAATTCAAGGTTTGATTTCTTTTCAAAGTACATCAATACATCACACAACCCACCTAAAGCTCTGTTTGTCAACCTTACTACTCTGCCTAAAGTCTACATCTAAAGAATAGATCTAGACCTTGTATCCACATTTTGCGGTGAATGTTTCTTTGGAAATGGCGAAGACCGTGCAGCAACCCAGAGATCCAAGTGTGGGTAAGGGAGGGATGGGTGATGCACGTGATGGAAACCCTGCCAAACCTTTCCAACGCACCTTTCTTTTTCATTCTTGTTCACGGTTTTTGCGAGTTTGCTGAACTTTGACTTCATCAAGGATTTTTTTTGCAAGAAATATCGTTGTAGAGTTCTTTTCGTGATGGTCCTCACACTGACTTTTCTAGAAAGCCTCGCCAACCGTCCCACTGTATCTTCATTGCTTTCGTTGTTCCAAACCCATGGGGATAAAATCAGTTGATTTTTTCTAAGGAGCTGTTGTCGCAAATCAAACATAATGTGATGCATTCCATGTAGCTTCGGCTTCATTGCAAAGCCGCTGAAATTCAATGCCATTGCTTCAGAAGCCAAGCATCGATACCCCCTCAGTAAAAGGAAAAGTCTTCCATAATACACGTGTTTAGCACAAGTACGTGGCAACCAAAGACCGTGGGTGTTGCCAATTTCCATCAATTCAAATGTATGTTCCAAAGTTTTTTGGAAGAATCGGAGCATTTTCCCATACACCCTATTTTCCGTGGTGGGGGAAGCCAGATGCAAACCTCATAGAAAATGAAGCCACCGCAATAAGAGCATCGTGTCGCTCCCCTTGCTGTTGTGCATGTGGATGTTGCTGGCCAAAGCAACAGCGTTGCGAACATGATTTTTATGGCCAACTTTAACAGAAATGATAAGGATCACGTAAGCCATAAATCTGGACGTCAAGTACTCTGATGATTTTATGTATTTGAAATGTTTTGGTTTAAAAACTTTCTTTAAATCTTCGCTCTATGTGTTGTAAATCTTGTCTTTACATTAAACATTATAAACATTAACATTATATGTATATTTTCAAACATTAGACATATGTAATGAATTTTCCATTTAAATTTTCATATTTAAACATAAACGATTTATTTTTAATTTTTATTTTTTTCCAAAACGATTTCTGGTCATTTCTGGCCATCAAAGACCACCTGCCCAGCTCGGGGCTCTGCGTGGTCGTGGAGACGAAGCGCGGCGCCGACGCCGAGATGAAATTGCACCAGGCACGAAGTTTTCACGAAAATTTTCATTCAAAAAATATATATACAAAAAATAGATTATCCCGGCAAGAGACCCCAAACAGTGTCAAAAGAAAAAAAAGAAAACAATGAAGGGTCGTGATACCACGGGCCAATCATAACACACATCGCACAACATTTGTAATCATTTCTCGGACCGGATGCTGCAGAGCGGCGAAAAGTACGATATTTACTACGGACCTGAACGAACATGTTTGTGCAGTAGATATCATGCAATTTACGGTCGTGATACCACGGACCAGAACGAACATGTTTTTGCAGTATATATCATACAATTTACGGTCGTGATACCACGGACCAGAACGAACATGTTTGTACAGTATATAGCATGCAATCACAAGATGTACAAGGGGACAACAATTCGCACGGCAGCTTTTTCTTTTAACAGCCCAAGTCGATAGCTCCAGCACGTCGCACAAGGAGGTCGCGAAGCCGCAGACAACCTTACCAACCCGAAGCCGGACTTGCGCCCCGCTTACAAGAAGATCAGCTCGGCGCCCTTGCTTTTGTCTCCACTGCGAAACCGCGAGCGTCATTCTTCAGTTTGTAACAAATGAGACAAAGAAGCCACTATTTTCTTCCAGTCCATGACACCTTCTGCAGCCACGAGCAAAGCAAAGTCTTTGCTGCCAAACCAATGTTGCCAAACCAGACGAAGTACGGAACGCGTTCGTTCAGAGGTGGCTGCCCCATGAACTCTGTATTTTGTTGTCCATGTCATGGCAATCTCGATCATCTTCTTGCGTGCCCATTCGTTGTTGTAGTTGCCATGCATTTGGTGTAGATCATTCAAAGCCAAGAATTCATCTCGAAGGGCTAATGCCCGAAACACAAATTGCACCAAACGCAACCGCCACCAATCACCCTCGCGATCCAGCCATTCTCGTCCCGCTCGCACTGAATTAGCAAAGCGGACCATCAGATCCTGACCTGCTGTATACTGCAGAGTCCAGTTGAACCAAATGTGCACAAAGGAAGCAGCTGCATGGGTGCGAACCTGGCACTCGTTCCACACGTGAAAAGCAGCATCGTCGTAATAAGAGAAAAACGCAGATTTGTCGTAGACCTCCCCATCAAAAGCCATGGCGTGCAACAAGCCCTCCGCGCAGGAAACGGCGGAATGCGGTCACAGACCGGATGCAACGACACAGGTTCCGGCAGCAGTTGCGTGCGGCGCCCAACTGCGGACAATTCCCGTTCGTCTTCCACTGCATCCAAGTAAACTTCAATATATGCTTCCGAGGCCACCGGCTGCCCGCGTCGCGAAACCGCGGACGCTCCATCCGCCCCTTCCATGGCCCTCCGGCGCTCCGGAGATCTCGAGCGATGCGAGGATGCCATCTCACAGCCTGTATAACCACCTACCGTTCTATACTTGCCGGACAATATGTGACATCATGGACACGACGCCTGCTGCTTGCTGGTATATGGTCCTCTTTGTGCTGTTGTATGCGCTGTTTCTGCGTTGGGAAATTTGTCGCGTCAACAAAAATCATGGACATGACACGTGATGCTTGCTGGGGTGGTCCCTTTTGTGTTGTTGTGTGCGCTGTTTGTGTTTAGAAAATCTATCAGATGTTCGATCTTTGCAAAGACAGAAAAGAACTGACTAGAGTGAAGGGTCGTGATACCACGGACAGGTCATCGTCAACAGATCTGTGTGTTGCAAAGTTCAAAAAATGTATTTGTGTCAAGTTGTCAAGTCAACAACAGATAGCAAAACGACATGTTTGTGCAGTATATATCATGTACTTTACAGTCGTGATACCACGGACCATGTTTGTTCAGTATGTAGCATGCAATCACAAGATGCACAACGGGACGACGTTTTTGAACGCAGCTTTTTCCCTTAACAGCCCGAGTCGAGAGCTCCAGCCAGCGCGTCGCAGGAGGAGGTCGCGAAGCCGCAGACTCGTTCGCTTTGCAACAGTTTCGAACACCAGTGTCACGGCCGCCAGCTTTGTGTCACCGATCGCACCCGGAAAGATGCGATCATTGCGATGTGTTGCATCTGCCGAACACCTGTCCAACATCTCTGGAACGAACGAAACAAGGAACATCGACAGGTCGCAACTGTCGCACGCAGAGGTCGCGAAACCGCGGACCTTCGATGCAGATGCACCGAGAAATCTTTTCTGGTTCATCTGCTTGAAACAGTTTCACCAAACATGCCACAGAACAGTTCGGCAGGGCAATCGCCATGTGCGAAACCACGACCTGCCGATGCTTCCACAAAACCAACCAATCCGTTGGATCCGGTTGATGCCCAAGATCGCGAAGCCGCAGACCAAAGGCGTCAACTCACTGTGGGGCCACTGCGAAACCGCCAGCGTCACATTCTTTCTCGTCACCCTGTAGCTCCAAAGACAAAGAAGCGATTGTTCTTGCCAAAACACGACACCTAGTGTGGCCACAATCATAGCAAAGCCTTTGTGACCGAACCAATTCTGCCAAAACACACGAAGTACTTGACGTACCCGTGCAGGGGTTACATTCCCGTGCAATTATATATGTTTTCGTCCACTCCATCGCAATTCGGTTCAGCTCCTTGCGTCCACTTGGATTGTTCAAGTCCTCCTGAAGCCAGCATTGCGGGTGCAACGCCAAAAATTCATCTCGAAGTGCTAATGCTCGAAACACAAATTGAATCACACGGACCCTCCAGTAATCATGCGTCAGCCATTCTGTCGACCGTAGAAATGTTCCGACCGCCACCATCAGCGCCCCCTGACCCGTACGACGGGTCCAGTCGAACCAAATATGCACGAAGCACGCGGCTCTATGGGTACGAACCTGAGAAGCTTGCCACACCTCATCACCTCGATCAACGCCATAGTAACATAAAAAATCGGCTTTGGTGTACAGCTCTCCATCAAAGGCCATAGCGTACGACAAGCCTTCCGCAGGAAAAGGCGGCAGACGCAAGGGGAACTCTCGCCAAGCCGGTTGGCGTCGTCGCGAAGCCGCGGACGTGGTCTTTGGATGCGCCGCAAGACCGTAGACGCTTCGTGCGTGTTTCCCACTGCATCTGCTTGGATGACCGGCCGTGTTGTTATCTAGATGGCTGGGTTGGCATACTTACATACATGAGCTAACCTAAGTTATAACCTTGACAACATAGGATAGCAAGTGGGACAACAAGGCTATTTGAATACAACATGTTAGTAAGTTCGCGACACTGTGGTATCTAGATAGCAAGTTCGCCAAATAGAACGCGTCAACTTAGAGAAAGTAGCGGCCAACATAGCTAAGTACATACAAGCTCCTTGGAGAGGTTACATAAACAACTTGGCTGACATAGCTAAGTGCACCAAAAGCAACTTACTAAGTTTGCACCAGCCTACTTAGTAAGTTGCAGCGGGCTACTTAGTAACAGGCTGTGGCCTACTTAGTAAGTAGGCCCCGGCCTATTTAGTAAGCAGGCAAGGTGAACTTCTTAAGTGGGCTAAGTTCAACTGGGCAACTGTTTTTCCTTGGTTTTTTTGTTCTTGAACAAAGTGTGGTGTGGCCATGTGTGTACACAAGAAAAATCACAGGTATGTAAAACATCTAGATTGTATGGATTTTTTTTCAATATAAGCAATGTTTGTTAATAACCGACCATGCTCCAAATACAGGTTTCTTTTAAAGGCTGCTTGCCCGCAGAGAGCCGCTGCCATTGTGCAGGCAAGGCAGCTGCTGTGATGGGAAGTGGCGTGTTGAACCCTTTGTAAAGACACAACCCTTTATGTTTTGAACCGGGGTAACTCTGCCATTTTTTCATATATAGGGCAAGGCGATCCTGGAAAGACCAGCCAACTTAAAATTATACAACTAAGACCATGCCCCCCTATTATTAAGGCTATCTCTTTCAGGATCGGCCCTTTAATATTTTCTTGCATGTTAAATTGCTTGTCCCAACAATAGAAGTGGGTTTACGCCATGTGCTGTGATTCTTTTATGCAAACAATTCATATATATATATATATATAACCTGCAGTTGGGGTTCAATTTAAGCTGGCGCTCAGAAATACCAAATTTGTCACCATGCCTGCCATGGAGAAGAGAGAGCGCTTTGTAGCAATCTGCAAAATGAAGAGCAGCTATTTGGAGTACAAGAAAGTGAAGGCTAGTGACCAGCCTGACACCCCTAGACCCGCTGATTTCACAAGCAAACGCAGTTGGGAATCAACTGTTTTTTTTGTGGCGTACTGCAATTCGTGAAGCTAATGAAGCCGCCCAAAGACTTAGAGGGATGCTTGGAAATTTGAACTTACCAGTGGGTTTACGTAATCAAGGAGTCCAAGCTGTATGCTGTGGGTTTGCCCATGGCTTCAAAAGTGTTTAATTAATAACGCAAGGATCAAGCGACCTAAGCGACTAAAACAAACGCAAGGATCAAGCGACTCAAAGGGGCAGTGCGAAGGGAGAAATCAGCTGCTGAGATTAGGTTGTTTATTGTTTGCCGTTTTTTTTTGAGAAAAACGATGGAAGTTGAGACAATGAAACTCTCCTGCTCATGCAAACCCATGCAGACATGATTCTAAAACTGGTCAGTTCTGGCTGTCAGTTCAAGCAACTTCTTGTTGTTCTGCCATATAGTCACAATGTTTCTAGTTTTGGTTCAAAAAGGTGTTTTTAGGGGACACATTCCTGCAAACCGTGGCGCGCAAGATGTCCTTTATAAGTCCAGAGCTGCAGGCAAAGGTTTCTGACTTGATCGATAAGGCGGAACAAGGTGGGCCTCAGCCTGTTTCAGAATAGAAATGTGTTTTTTTTCATCATGTCCGTGTTGAATTTTAAGTGTTGACCTCGAGTTTTGAACCCTCGCTTTTTCCAATCTGCATATTGGCTGGTCCCATAACAGTGTATACATTGGGTGGATGGGCTTTAAGGTTTGCCATCTACTCTACATGTATGTATTTTTATTTTTCATTGGCTGGTCCAATATGTGAGATCGCCCACGTTTAGTCTGTCTAGATCTTTTATCTAATTTTCATATGTGAGATCGCCACTGTTTAGTCTGTCTTATATCTTTTGCTTTAGATTGGCTGGTCCAATATGTGAGATCGCCGCTGTTTGGTCTGTCTGGTATCTTTTACTTTTCATTGGCTGGTCCAATATATGCGATCGCCCTTGTCTGGCTTTGAGGTCAGAGAGTCTGGCATGGAATCTACGTATCGATCCGAGCCTGGTGCATTGTCATGATCACAATCGTGACGGAGTTGGGTTGAGCTCAGCAGACGTACACAGTCTTTGCTCTGCCCCTCAGTTAATTTTGGCTAAGTGTTTGTTACTTGCATTTTACTCTATGTGGCTTCCATTCGTCATTCCACCTATGATATCTAGCTATGTAATATTGGAATACCAATCTTGATTTCTTGTTTATCTGCCATCGGCTATATAGGGACTTCCCGGGTTCCAACAGTTACAAGTTACAACTGAACATGTATCAAACATAAATCTTCAAAAATTGTCATGACTTCCATCAGCAAATTGAGGATATTCTATCAGTGGGCTGGGATGCTTCAGTCCCAAAGCCGGTATGCGTGGAACTTGACCCCCCAGCCCAAACACGTGTTGCGTTATTCAACGTGAAGCTTGTGAACCAAAGCAAGCAAAGTTACCACCCACTAGCTTCTGTGGATCCAAAGACGGTCAAGTATGGCTCACTTGCTGCTTCACACACTAACGCAGTGCTGAGATTATTCAAAGATTGTGTTCGCCATGAAGCAGCAGGGTCTATTATGGGATCACCCAAACTTAGCCCTGAGGGCCTCAAAGCACACGATCAAGGTTTTTACGATGCTGTTTGCAATGGGTTGGAGTGGACAGTGATAGGGGCCCTAGCAGTTCGCACGTGGCCAAATCTTACTCAGTTGCTTTGTGAAGCATCCAACACAAACGGACAACTCCAGCGCCAGGAGGGCGAGCTACAGCTCGCGAGGCGAATCTTCAACGTGATTGAAAGCATGGGGCCAGGTGTGGAGTTCAAAGAGGTGAAAGACAGGATTTTAAGGTCCAAGCCTTTGTGTGCCACTTCGGTGCCACACCTTTTCAGATTCCTTTTGAAATTTGGAGGAGGAAGTGGTTGCTCATTGTTTTTCGAAAGCTGTGACTTCATGAAATCTAAGACAACCCAAAGGACTTTGGGCCATGACTTCTGGGAGCTACTTTCTCAAGATTGCAAAACACCAGGATTTCTGTTACCACTTACCAGACATGCCCTCATGAGGGTTGCAATGGGGCATACTAACCCCAGGTATATCACATTGTCGGATGTCAGGAAAATTTTGTCTCAGGGAATGCTTCAAAAGGTCACCGAAGCTGAGAAGTTGATGGCAGAGGCCCGTGGGTTACTGCAACCGCTGCCGGATCCAAAGAAGTATTTGGCTGGGATACTCATGTGGGAAATGGTTGCAGTCGAACTGCTTCTAGAAAAGAAAGAAGTGAAGTACTTGAAGAGTATTGAAAGTGCACTTCAAGAACAGATTGACTTCATTTCAGAATCAGGTGGACCAGTGATTAGCAAAAAATGGGAATCTTTTCGCCATGTTGACGACGAGAACAACCAAAACGTGGCTTCTCCCTCACGTCCGAAGAACGTATCGACCCTTTCTTCTTGCAATACAGTGTAGAAATTCTTATTAATTCTTTTTTTGCCTATATTTGCGCCTGTGGAGGTTTTCTTAAAGAGAAGGCTGGGCTGAAACAGCTCGCCAAGACTGCTGGGCTTTTCTTAGCTCGCAAATGTGGACTTTTACCAATTCAATACCTGAATCCTATAGGGCTTTGTATTCAGCCATTTTGCACACATAGAGTTTCAAGGGTCTTTAGTATTTAGATTCTTGCAAAAGGTTTTCTTAATTTATACTATGATGCCAAATAGGTGTGTTTGTTGGAGACAATCACATGAGTATGTACAACATGCTGACAGCCTAGGATGCGCCACTACAATGAAGATGGTTCTATCTCTGGCTTACACCAATTGGTGCAAGAGCAGGGGTTTTCGATTGGTTCTCACGTTACCCGAAAAGCTGACAAGAAATTTGCAATGATCACAGGGTTTGAGGATGAATTTGTGCTTCTGGTTATGGAAGATGATGAATCAACTGGTTCTGAGGTGTACAAGGTTCACTGTCGCAGCTTCCTCAAGAAAGAATGGAAAAAATATGTCCCCAAGAAAGAAGCAGTCATGATCTCCCATCACTTCAAACATTACGGACCATTCCAAGATGACTTTCTTCAGTTGTTGATGAAATCTCGAATTGCCCAAGCTTTGTTTGATATGGGTGTGAAGCATCAAGTTCAAGATGAAGATGTCCAGCTTGGGTACAAACCAAACAAATCAGTGATTGCATTGAAGAGTTTTGCTGTGAACCAACTTGTCCTCGTCCCGGTCACTACCAAGATCTCTGCCACCCTTGAGGGGAAGCCCATGCCGGGCAGCAACCTGCCTTTGGGAAGCCTGCTGGCCAACCGTTCCTCCCAAAAGTTTCCTTCAGCTTGGGTCCCCAGATTGTGGTTCCCAAGGATGATGGTGAAGATGGTGAATCTACGGGTTTCCTTTGTCCCTTTTGGTTCCTTGAGTATTCAGATGATCCTAAAGAAGTCAACATGGAAATACACGGCAAGTTGGATCATTATAGCCAATGCAGCAAGAAATTTGATGAAGTGACCATCAAAATCCCAGTTGCCAGAAACTTTACCAGAGTGTCAGCCGGCACCCGCCTTTGTGTGTTCAGAGCCAAGAAGGATGTCACTGAAACTTTGGAGACCATCGACAAGAAAGAAAAGGAAGAGGAAAATCAAGAAGAAGGAGGCGAAGCCCCACCAAAGAGGAGAAAGAAGGGCAAAACGGCTCCGTCTCCGTCTAAGTAGGTTGCCAGCCTCATCACCCGTGCATCCAGGTGTATAGCAATCAACCAAAATATGTTTGTTAGTTTATAGTTTCTTCTCTAGTCGGGCAACATCCTAATTATAGAACCAAATAGTGATTGGCAAGTGTTTCTTTAAGTGGTATGCACGGGTTTGTCAAAGCTGTGCTGTGATACATATGCCTTTACAAAGAATGGCGTCTTCAATTGGTATGCGGCTGAAAACGGCAATGGTATGAAAAATAAGCTGATTAAGAGATTCCTTGTTGCCTGTGAGCTTTCGCAAAGTCAGACACATGTCCATTGTTGAAATCACGTGGATGTCAAAAGTCCTTTGGATATCGAATGCATTTAGAAATTTCACAATTGGAAGTTATACATTAATGTCTCGCTGCAGCTTGGCTGGGCTTTCGAGCTCGCTTGTAGCTGGGATTTTCTTGTAAGGGGGGTTCCTATCCGGGTCCGAGCAATGTCGAACACCGTCATCCAGTCACAGGTTGTCATCAAGAACGACTTGATCAGCAAACATCCATGGCATCCTGAGGTACAAGAGTGTGAGGGGAAGACTTTCATCAAACTCGAGAGGCTGTCCAGGGAGTTCACACGGTACTGCGCGGGGAGGAGCCTGGATTTGAGGAAAAGTAAAGCATTCTCCCTCAATGGAACATTTTTGAACCAGATTGTCAAAGAGAGGAATGCCAAGTCCACGGAGGCCTACCATGAAGCATGTTCCATTGATGATGCAAACCCGTCCAAGACAAAGAAATGCCGAGTAAGTGAGGGAGATAGTATTGTATGCCCAACCACTGTGTTGGTCAAACTTCCACCTTGTACTGGCCACCCTGAAAGGTTGGTTTCCTGTTTATGGGGTGTTAACTCAATGCCTTTGTGGGTAGAACTGGATGCAAGCATCCTTGAACATATCCGGAGTGGTACTTTGGAAGCCCCCCAAGAATCCCGTGTGACCTGGAAGAAAAGGTCTAGGTCTGGCTCCCTATAGACTGATGTGCTTAGAAGATGGACCCAAATAAATTATACAGCAAACTTGTTGTTCTATCTTCAAATCTTAAGTCAAGGTTTTTCACAAAAGTTGTTTTGTTGCTACCAGTATGGGCGCTGTAGGGGGAGCTTTGCAACAAGTTCAAGTGTTTATGCGTCTCTCATCTTACGCTTGGGGACACGATCTGGAAGGATCACATCTTGGGGGTTGAAAACGTGATGTTTCAGCGGCTGGGCTTGTGTGGGAAATCACTAGCCACTTCTGGTCTTGGGGCAGTCATGAGAAAATAAATTACAACTTGTATGTAAATAGGAGTTGTTTGTTCTTGTTAAATGCTCCAGTTTCAAAACAAAATGTCCTTGGAAAAAAACTGATCAAGGTAAGAAACATAGAGCTATGTCGGCAGTATTGATATGAAGGATTGGCCTACTACAATGCAAGTTTCTTATCCAGTCTTTTGGGTTGAGGAAAGACGCTATAGGCACACCTTGGCTGGTCCTAGTGGATCGCTCGCGATGCATGATTTGGTTACAATTTGGCTGGTCCCAGTGGATCGCTGGAGATGCATTGTATCTGGTTACAATTTGGCTGGTCCTATAGTGGATCGCCTTGTATCTACCCTAGTAGAACTCCATTCAAGAATCGTTCCATCCATCCATCCATCCATCCATCCATCCATCCACATACATACATATACGTACATATACATACATACACATACATTTACATACATATACATACACATACATACATATACATACATATACATGCATATACATACATATAAATGCAAATACATACAAACAAACAAACTAACAAACATACATACATACATGCATACATACATACATACAAACATACATACATACATACATACCATACATACATACCATACCATACATTATCTTCTTCACATAACATGAGGGTACGTTCATGAGAAACAGTACATGGCGAGCAATATGCCCAGCCTTTGCATTGTGCCAGCAACCATATACATTTACAATCCACGTTTCTGACAACTAGCCCATAGCGAGCAACATGCCCAGCCTTTGATTCACTCTGCCACTCATGGCTCATGCAAAAGAAAAGACTGTGTTGTTGTATGTTAACAAACACTAGAAAGAATACATACCAGTGAAAGCAACACTCTTTTTTCCGTCCTGATCAATACTTTTCCAAACTGGTGGTTCTATTCAGGGCCACTGCATTTGATCATAAGGGATTCAGCCCAAAACGCAACAAACAAAGTGATTCACTTCACCTATCACACAGGAAGTAGTAATTCTGAATTAGAAACTTTGGATCCCCAGTTTCCCCGGAATGGCGTCGGCACCTTCTTCTGGATCTGGACTGAAGAGAAAGACCCCAGAGGAGTATGCGGAGGAGATGAAGAAAAACCTGACGCCTGAAGAGTATGATGAAAAGCTGGATGAGGCCATGGCTAAATCAATGGCATGTCCAGCGCCACCTGAGAAGGGCTTCAAGGTCATAGGTGACAAGTCCGAGAAGATCAGCCAGCTTCGTCAGCTCAACGTCTACATGGCTCAGTTAAAGAGTGAGATAGATGATAAGGATGAGTACCTTCCAGGCCATGCACTTCCAGTTGGAGCAGCTGATGAGGTGGGCGGATCACCACCACAAGACCTTGAGGAGCAGCCAGCCCATCCAGGTGAAGAAGGTGAAGAAGAAAAAAGAAGAAGAAGAAGAAGAAGAAGAAGAAAAAAAGAAAGAGGATAAGAAAGATGAGGATGACGCAGAGAATCCCACAGAAAAAGAAGGAAAGAAGAAAAGGAAGAAACGAAAGCATAAGAAGGATAAGAAGGACAAGGTGGCTGCTGAGAATGAAGAGAAAGACAAGCCGGCTGTGAAGAACGAAGGCTATAGCCCCAAGAAGTCCCGATTAGCTCCAGATCAGCTGGAGACGTTGCTGGTGATGGATTCGGATGAAGATGAAGGAAAAGGGGCTTCAGAAGGTCAAGCTCCAGCAGAACTTCAAGCTCAAGCTCCAGCAGAACTTCAAGCTCAAGCTCCAGCAGAACTTCAAGCTCAAGCTGAACGTCAAGCTCAAGATCAAGCAGAACTTCAAGCTCAAGCTGAACGTCAAGCTCAAGCTGAAGCAGAACTTCAAGCTCAAGCAGAACGTCAAGCTCAAGCTGAACTTCAAGCTCAAGCAGAACGTCAAGCTCAAGCTGAACTTCAAGCTCAAGCTGAACTTCAAGCTGGCGAAGGTACTACTGAAGCAAAAGAAGTTACTGGTGAAGCAAAAGGCGAAGATGAAGCAAAAGACGAAGGTGATGACGATGACACCTACGAAGAAGACAACACGTGGAACGAAGGCTATTACTACGAAGAGAATCCTGAGGAGGAAGTTCAAAAGGAAGATGACCAAGAAGTAGATGAACCGGAAGATTCAGAAGAAAAGGATGACGAAAAGAAAGACCAAGCCACTGGAGATGGAAGAGCAGCTCGTGCGGCACTTCAACCTAAGGCAATACCTATTGGAGCACCTCCAGCACCAGCAGCACCTAAAGGAGCACCTCTTGCACCACCAGCCCCTAAAGGAGCACCTCCAGCACCACCTAAACGAGCACCTCCAGCACCACCTAAAGGAGCACCTCCAGCACCACCTCAAGCACCTCATCAAGGTTGGAATGCAAATCAATGGTGGAACGACAACCAGTGGCAACAACATGGACAAGGACAAGGCAAAGGAAAGAAGGGCCAGGGCTATGGAAAGAAAGGTCCGGGAAAGAAAGGAAAAGGAAAAGGAAAGAAGGGCTACGGAAAAGATGGCTCCCACGGGTACTACTTGCCTGATGGTTCTGGCTATGTTGACAGCTGGGGCCAATTGCAACCGTGTCTTGTTTGAATGTTTATCATCTACTTTGTATGTTCATATGTGGTGTACCCAGCCAACATCTACCCAATGAATTGCAGTTGAACTTTATCAATCTATATTTTGCTTTGGTATGCCATTGCCAAATATTTATAGATCTATAAAGGGCAATGTAGGCAATGTAAATGGAAAACAATAATTCCTTATCCATCCAAGTAGTACCTGATTTCTTTCAGTTAAATTGTCATGCCGCAAAGGATTACATTGATCAAGTAGTTGTTCCCCAGGATGGTAAAGCTACACAACCACAAGGGTATAAATTCCTCTTAATATAGCTGCCAACCCACAGCCCAGGATCCAGCAAGGGCGCACGAGAGCTAGGTCCCGTGGTGGACAACAAGTCCAAATGATCAATGCACTTTGTCAGTTGGCAACTGCCATGAACAGAGTGACGGGAGGGAATCCTTGATGGGTACATTGGCCTTTGGTTGTTAGCCAGCCTCTTAACACGTTTCACCAAAACCAGGTAACCAAGTATTAGTTTTGACTCCAAAACGCAATTACTGGATGATTCAATGTATGTGTTTGAAAATGCCCCAAGGGCCGATGTACAACATTGATACCCAAAGTATCTTCATGGATAAGGGCATGTCAACAGGATGTTGGTGGGGGCTCTAGGCGGCGTTAATTATAGAAGATATTTAAAAGAAAGTAAAAACCTGATTTTCCAATGCAAGGTGTTGCTGTTGGTGAATGTGCAATCATATGTATTTCAAGTTGCTTCAAACCTTCAACCCATGCCTGTGGCATTGTACAGGTCTAATTGGTGATAGTGCCAAATCTTTCATGCATGGTGCGTCCCAAAATCCCCAGTGACAAAGTTGTGGTTAGAGGATTTTGAAAAATGTTATTCATCAAACAACACCAAGGTGTGAGATCAAACATGTTGAGGGGTAATGTATGGGCCCACCAATTGGAATGGCCTGGCTGTCCAATTTTTGCCTGTGACATCAATGATACGCTATGAAAATGACAAACAGGACGTCATAGCAAAAAAATGCGAACTATAGAACATGGGTCATTCAGAATGCGAATATATGCTAAAATATGTTTTACAAATCTTGTGTTATGGCATGGTGTGTATGGTTAGGGGCAAAACTTTCACTGGGAAGAGCTTTGTTATTTTGTCATTTGTGAGTACTAACAAATAAGAATTTGGAGATGAAGGGTTTGGGAATTTGTGTGTTTGGAAAACCATATTTTTGACAAAAAAACATAAGTTTATCAATCTATAAACTTAGGGAACGCCCACAGCCACACAGTCTATCAATCTATAAACTTTTGGGATGATTCGAACCGACAATTTTATCAATCTATAAACTTCAATGTAGTTCACCCCAATACAGTTTATCAATCTATAAACGTAACTCTAGTATGTTCAAAATTGTGGTTTATGGATTGACAAACAATTTTGTAGTTGTTGTGCAGATTATACTAAAACAAGCTCAACTATATATACTA
>DF240330.1:7195-83336 GCA_000507305.1 Breviolum minutum Mf 1.05b.01 | reverse complement strand
ACTTCAGAAAGATATCAAGGGAAACATATGGGCAAAAAAACTGGAAACGGAGGGCAAGGACTATATCTATATACATTTTCACGGATGGCACATGGGTTATGAGTAATGATTGTTGATAGGATTTAGTTGTAGATAGACAAAATGAATGTCTCTTGAGTTTGGTGTTGATTTCTTCGGGAATGAACATGTATAGTGATTTAATCTCAAAGAGTTTCAAAGTGCAAGTAAAGCTTCTGCTGGTGGAACATCACATGTTTGCACGGTTCTTACAAGCCATTGGTAGAGGGTCATTCAACAACATTGATGAGAGATCCTAAAAATCACTTTTTCACGATTGATGCTAGCTGCTAGCTGGGCCATAACGGCTCGCTTTGGGCTGGGCACATCTGTGCTCGCCATTGAATTGTTGTTCATATCCATTCTTTGTAAATAAACATCTGTTTTCAAGAGCAACATGTTTTTTGACATCTATTTACTGTGTTTTCTGAATGCATGATACAAGTACATGTATCACTTTAGTTCTGCAGTTGTTATCAGTCTCAGTTAGTGTTCTCAGGGTGCCCTACAATGTCTGACACTATGGTGTACAGTAGTCGAGACCCACCCTTGGAGATGGCATGGTTGGACACACCGGATGAAAAACCACCCAAATCAGAATTCAGAAGGATGTGGCCTGGATGCTTGTATCATGTTAGGTTTTTTAGTGAAACAATACGGTGTGCTTTGGCTTTTATTCATGTTGAAATTCTGAACAAAAAAACAACCTCTTAGAGTCATTGCCAATTCAGACCCATGAGGACATCGTCTCAATGTCAAGGACAAGAAGCCGTTGTACTTGTCAGAAATGGCTGCTCTGGGTGGTGCGCTGAAATACAAATTCGTCGAAGAGAAAGAAATTTTTGGCCTTCCTTTTCTTATCTACCAGCATGTCGGTTGCAATGGGCCACTAGCAGGAATTATATTTCACTCTCACGAACCCGTGGTTGTGGTAAAGCATGAAGTCTTTTGGAATGATGACCACAGCATTGTTGCAATAGAGTACCGAATGGCTGCTACGGACGGCTACATCTTCACCAAATGGTTCTTTGCAAACGACACATGGCATGAGATGGATCAAATTTCTTGAAATGACAGTATACATCAATATTCCATATGTATTTTTGGGGTCTGGTGGCAATTTGTATGGGTTTTTCTTTACTTCACATTCATATCTACATTTCGGGATGATCCTATAGTAGCTTATGATTGTTGAATCCATGTTTGTGGCACTGCCTGCTGATTTGTTCCTCTCAATTTTCTCTAGCGCTCTAGCATAAGGAGAAGGTCACCAAGAATGTGATGGAGAACTACCTTAAGATGGATATGGTCAAGTACAACAAGATCACAAGATCCACGGTCATCAAGTGTATCACTGGACCTGAAGGTAGCGGAAACAAGATGATGTTCAATTACCGTGTTGCACGTGGCGAGAAGCCCTTCAAACGTGCAAAGATTCCCGAAAACTCTGATTCTGAGAGGGATGATGATGAATCATACTCCACTGAACAGACCTTGAAACTTGGAGGAGATTCACGTACAGGTTCTAGCAGTAGCTCGTAGTTTGTTGAATGTGGCTTGTCTCTATAGATAAGTGTTTCAGCGTGACCATGTGGTCTTCTCAAAGCTGGATTTTGAACACGCAATGGCAGGAATAACTTACTGGCAAGGTATCTACCGTGGTTGAAAAAGTGCTATGACCCTGCCTTGAACGAAGGTAGCATTCTAGGCTACGTATAACAAACAGATGTGATTATTGATGAGCACCGCATGCACTTTGATGTATTAAAAAGGTGTCATTATGTGATCAAACATGAGCAACATCGATTGTTCACTGCCAACTTTCTTGGCCATGCAAAGTTTAGAAACAGTCAAGACATGTCAGCGAGAACGTTTTCAAGTCATGTTTGCTGGGCATTTATGCTCGCATGTTGCTGGGCCTTGAGTGCTCGCTTTTGCTTGAAGGTCCAAGCGTTTGGGAGTAGTTTGGTTTTGTGTAGAAGTGCCTCCTAGCCATGTCGTCTGAGGGTGGCAAGTTGCTATCGGAGCTCAAATCCATGTGTTGTTTCCTGGATGCCCAGAAGAAACTCATTTCTCCTGAGACCTTTGAAAACATGAGAAACAACCAGCTGAAGTTCTTTGAGCAAAGGTTAGACCAGGTTGGATCACTTACCTTCGATGAAGCTTCAAGCTTGTCGTCTTGCTTTGGTGATGGACCATGGACCGGCGACCAAAAAGAGGCTTTTGCCAGAAAGCTAGGTGAATGTGCCAACTCCCAGGCGGCAAAAAGAGGAAGAAGGCCTCTACAAACACTCAAGGGTTTCAGCTTGTATCTAACGCTCTCAGAAAAGACATTGCTGCAAAGCGATTCCCACAATTTGGTGAAGTTGGACGCTGTGATCAATCGATGCTTTTTGATTGGCTTGCATTTACCTTCGGAAAGTTGTTCTGGGCATGTGGTTGCAACAGCAATCGACTATGGTGTGAAAGCACCGACTCCACCAGAGAAGCTTAGCGTCTTGAAAGCTTTCAAGCAAGGTCTGAAGGCCAAAGTGAAGCACGCCGTACAGTGCCCAATTCACCTGGTGACGTTTCCTCCTTTACCTACTTCTCTCCCAGAGGTCATCTTCAAAGAAGCTTATGTTGAGGAGAAACCGCACATGGAGGATTGTGAAGGGAAAGGTGTACAAGATGTGCCAAAGAGAAAAACTCACAAGACAGTGCGGGATAATCCAGTGGGCATGGCTGGGCAATTTGGTCAATTCTCGCCACAGAACTTTGTCATGCAAATGTGTCAAAACTATATGGCTGCTTGTCAAGCTGGACAAGATCCTTTCAATGTTCAGATCTTCAAGAACCCAAAGAAACAAAAAGCCATAGAACCTGCTGACAGCCAATCAACCCAAGAAGATGGTACTCCAAAGAGGGAAGTGCTTGCACTCGAGAATGGCAAGCATTTACCAGTCAAAGGATCACCAAGAGAAGAACAGAAGGAAGAGCCAACAAAGGATCACAATGTGAAGAACAAGGAGAACGAAGTGAAGCCAGAAAGGGAAGAGAACTTGTTTGACATTGAGATGGTGCAGCCGCCTGACAACCAGACGGCCAAGGACAATGCCAAAGCAATGGCTGCGGCGTGTGAAAGGAGAGAGGAGAAGAAACAACATGCTGAAGTCCCTCCAGTACATGGGAAAGCAAAGGCCAAGGCAAAGGCTAAAGCGAAGGCTTTGGCAAAGGTGAAAGCTGACAAGGGATCAACGAAGGAAACAACTACAAAAGCGAGTGAGGCTAAGACGAAGAAACCTTCACCGCCAAAGGCTGGAGAAGGAACGGTTTTTTACAAGTCCGGTAAAATTCATAGAAATGATCGATCTTCTTGTTGGAGGGTATTCATCAACAAATCCGATAGGAATGACAAGAAAGTTTATTGGAAGGGCAGTGAAGCTGACTCTTTCAAGAGGGCACTCGCCTTGATTGATGCTGGCAAGTAGCTATGCTAATATACTATTGCCTATGTGCCGCATCGGCTGGGTGGATGTTGGTCTTTGGGGTTTCCAGCAACAGGTTCATGCAAACAAAATGTATAATGTTTTTGTGTGTAGAGTGTGTTACATTCTTTGCGTATATGTCAATTTACTATCATGTTACCATTCTGGAAACTACTTGTGTTATACTTAAGTTACTTAAGATATTCTTAAATGTTGTTTTGAAATTTATGCTGAATCTGTGTAGAGGTTCATATGCTGCGTTCTTGCTGAAGACAGCCTGTTTTCAACTTGATGGAATGGCAGCCTTCGGGTTCTTGACCAACATGGGGGAAAGCGTTGAAAAAACAAGCATTAAGTGTATTTGGGAGTGTTTCAGCAAAGGTTACGGCGAGAAGCATTGAAAGAACCAAAATGTTCAATGTTCAGGCAAACTCCTCCTCCATGATCATTGCTGGTTCAAACAGGTTTTTCGGTTGTTGTTTGTGGCATTACTGTAGATTGCAATGAGCAAATGCTGCATGAATACAAGAAATAGCTGCTCAAAGCTTCAATCAAATCAAATCATTGGCACCAGCTATACAAAGACATGTTTCAATGTGACAACATCGCCTACTTGACAGTTACTTGTTCAACGTGTTTTTGACATAATTATACAAGTGCACTTATGTATCACCTCTATATAGAATGTTCTTATTCAATGGCTGGGCTTTTCAGCTCGCTTGTGGCTGGGCATTAGCTCGCCTTATACCTTATAGCTTGGATGCCACGTACATTTAGCAATGGAGCCTTATTTGGCTTAGCTTGGTATGTCAACCCGCCCATCCCTAATTACCAACCAGTTTCTGAGTGGCAGTGCTTTGGCGGGTGTGTTGAAGGACATCTCAGAGAATGGATTGCCAAGTGCTAAGGGGCGGGGCAGCATCAAACGTGGGCGGGATACATGTGTGGATATCGAAACTCCATATGGGAAGCTGATTGTTGTGAGCAAGGTTTACCTCCCACCCGTCTACAAGAAGGGGAAGAAGGGGCAAAGAATCATTGCTAAGGGTAAGCATATGGATTTGGCCTTCGTCAACCCATTGGCCTTGTTGTACCATGCATGTGAAAATTACCCAATATATGCTTCCTTGGTGGCACAATGCTTTGAGAAGTTTGAATGTTCCGCTACTACACCATTCAACATTATATGCTACGCTGACGAAGTCAGTTGTGGAAACGTTTTGCGGCATAGTAATGGACGCAAGCTTCAGGCGTGCAATGTTCTCAAAACATTGTTGAAATTGTGTTCTATGGTGGTTGATGTGTTATCCATAAGGAAAACAACACCCAATAGGATTTTAAAATTTAAACAACATGAACAATTCTACATACATTGTTTTCCCGCTGGCCAATCGAACCTCCCAAAGGTCATCTACTGGAGTATCAAAGAGTATGGCATTGAAGCTCTGGGGCTGGAACAAAATTGGTTTCTACTGTCTGCTTGCAGGTCCAGCATTGTCCGTCGTCTTCCTGGAAAGATGTCTGAATTTTTCAAGATGTGTTTGCTACAGTTTTACTGTCCAGTGGATTTACGGTTGGGTGCCCAGCTACAACTTCATGGTCAATCGGACCGTGCCATGATTTTCTGTCGGGTGGGAGTCCTTCTTGGAGACGAGGGGGCTCTCAAGGAAGTGCTAGAGATGAAGGGTGCAGCAGGAAGCAAACTTTGCTGTTTATGTAGCAACTTAGTAGACCATAAAAGTGGTATAGCTGAGTGTGATACAACCCATACGCTGGTTAAATCTACAGAGTTGGATGTTGCCAAAATCCAGCGTCATAGTGATGAAAGTATCCTTGAAACTCTCCATTTTCTCCGTGAACAACGTGACCTAGTGAACCAAGAAGAGTTCAAAAAACTTCAGCAATACTGTGGTTTCAACTTCTCGCCCAGGGGAACCCTTATGTGTGAAACATTGTCAATACAACCAGCAAGCTGTGTGATGTATGATTGGATGCATACCTACGTTTCCAACGGGCTTTGGAATTTGGAAATGCAATTGCTCGCTCAAACGTTGCATGATGCTGGTGTATCTTTGGACATGCTTCACTCAGACCTTCAAGGTTTTTGTTGGCCATCTTTCATCAAAAGTCGTGGTATGACTGGTCAATCCCTTTTTGCGCAGTGCCAAATTCAAGACATAAAATGCAGCGCATCTGAAGCCCTCTCTGTATATTCAATCATCAGGTGGATCTTGGTGGAGAGAAGGGTTAAAGGTGAACTATGTCGTGCTGAACTAGCAGTGGATTCTTACCTTAGACTTTGCCGAGTCTTGGACTTGCTGATAAACATAAAAAAAAAGAAAACCAAAGCATCACAACTCCGCGAAGCTATTGAATCTCATTTGCAACATTTTATGGCAGCACATGGGGTTTCGCGTTGGCTACCAAAACACCATTACGCCACCCACCTGGCATACATGTACAGTTTTCACAAAGTATTAGTGGCGTGCTTTGTCTTGGAACGAAAGCATAAAACAATAAAGCGCTATGGAGGCCAAAATTTCAACACATGGGCCAACTGGGAGCAAAGCTTGGTGACTGACGTACTGCGTATAGAATTGAACGACTTATCCCCCAAGACAGAAAACCCGTGGGCAGGAGGGTTGTGTAAGCCAACTCTAGCAACTGATGCAGCCACAAGGGTTCTTCAAAGTGCAGTTGGGAGTCAAGATACTGTGAATGTTGCTTTGCAATGCTATTACTCCCCTGGTGCTTTTTGCGCAGCTCATGATGTGGTTTTGCTACAGCTCGGTGATGAGCGAAGGGTGGGGAAAATCAAGTTTTTCTTTGAGACTGACAATATCAGCTACGCTGCAGTGACATTATGGGAAGGGGTTGGCCAAAACCTTTTCAACCCGACTGGTGGTCCAACTGCTGTGTGTGAAGTTGCCTGCATTCTTGACACGTGTGCCTACGCTTGGCGTGGAAGCTACATTGCAGTTCCTCCAAATACTTGTTGGAATGAGTGAGAAAAAGTGTGCACGTACCGGGTTGGATATTTACCCGTGGAGTTCATGTACCGAAGGATATTGTCAGAACCAAGATGCTACTGCACCCAGTGGCTGGTCCTATTGAGGATCGCCTTTTCTCACGAACTTTGGAAAAGGTATGGCAAAATACAACATTGTAAGGGATAATCAAAGTGTTTGTTCCCATTTCCACCCCTATAAACAGGCTGGTCTTACATGGAAGATCGCCCTATTAGAGGTTGCCTCTTGTTGGGTGATTTGATATCGCAAAATACTGCCAATTATAGAAGGACTTTGTGATTGGAATGTTTGCTGTCACAGTTTAAATCGTATTCTAACAACTTGTGGCCTTTGATTTGCTCATGAAGGAAACCACCCCCTAGAATACAACAGTTGGCGCTTCATAAATGGGATGTTACAACATGATCAATTTGTGGTCCATACTGCTCACAACATGTTCCACATATAGATCAATAATGTACATACATATGTACATACATATGTACATACATATGTACATACATATGTACATTTATATTCATATGAAGATTTACCAGCAGCGATGACATTTGAAACTGATTAAGTATATACACTAAGCGCGTATGTTCAAGGAAGAGCCCCTATAATAATTTCGCGTGTGCTCCTACACGACAAGTTTCAAAGCCCTGCGTGTTTGTGACAAATATCATTCCTGCACGTGATCAGAACGCTTTATATATACATATTGAATTTGGAAGAATGGAAAATTTCCGATTCCTACATCAAACACTCCACAGTTTGCTCAAGTTGGTACACATTGCCATTTTTCACCTTGGTGAATTTAACAGGTCTTGGTCTGGACCTGATACATTCCCAAGTGAAGAAATGGAAATGTTTTTTTGCAGCTTAAATCCCCAAAACAGACCTTCCTGACTTGATATGTCCTATGCCACCAGGCGGCCCTACAGCCTTTGCAGGCATGATGTGTGACCAAGAGACAATCAAAATCCAAACCATGGGCAACAAACAGCCCATATATTGGTCCCAAAGGTTTATCCTCTGTGTTCCAAATTTCATTCTTTAAGATGTATTTTCAGAAAATAGATTTCCCGGTGTTTGTTGTCAAAAACGGATTAGGCATCGGGACAACCGCGTTCCCACAAACTGAAACACGCTACGTTTTTTCCTACACGGCTAAATGAGCATTGTCCAAGTACAGGTATATGAAACTAATCCACCTATGTTATAAGGCGATCTCTTCCAGGACCAGCCAGAAAACAAATGTCATGATGTTAGGTATATGAAACTTTTTCCAGCTATGATATAAGGCGATCTCTGACAGGACCAGCCAGAAAACAAATGTCATGATGTTAGGTATATGAAACTTTTCCAGCTATGTTATAAGGAGATCTCTTCCAGGACCAGCCAGAAAACAAATGCCATGATGTTAGGTATATGAAACTTTTTCCAGCGATGTTAAAAGGCAATCTCTTCCAGGGCTAGCCAGAAAACAAATGCCATGATGTTATCAAAGGGGTTTTTCACAGTGATTTTTTTTTGGTATAGCGGTGGGTATATCTTCGACTGCCAAGGTTTTATCAAGTAAGAACATTTCCCTTTTGAAACATGCAACACAATTTCTATTGAACAACATGGTAACGCTTCTGATGGGCACTCGCTACTTTCGTAAATGACATCAAGCATGTGTAAATGCACTTCCAACAAGAACAACTGTTTTTTTTACCAATCTGCAGTTTGGGTTCGTGGAAAACAGTTTCTATTGTATGCACATGGCACGTGTTTTTCAACGGACACATTGCTTCAGCAAGGTCTTTGCGAAACAAACAAGTGCATGCCATTGAACAAGTATGGGCCACTTGGGAGTTCACGCTCATATACTTTATCATGTCTTACTGTTACATTGCTCAAAAAAAAGGATCACTGAACTGTGCAGCGGCCTACTTAGCAACTAGGCCCCAGCCTACTTAGCAACTAGGCCCCGGCCTACTTAGCAACTAGGCCCCGGCCTACTTAGCAACTAGGCNTCGATTTGCCGCCTTTTTTTTGTTCTTCAGCAATGATGGTCGCGCGTCCAAGTGGTCACACTTTCAGGTCGCGAAGCCGCAGACCTTCCAGCGCGACAAAAAAAAACTTCACCCAGCGCCATGCTGGCGCATGGTGGCACGCGCAGCAGGCATGATTGGGGCCTGTGCTGTTTCTCTGTTTTCTCGAGCATCCAAAACGGCTCCAAGCAAATTGGCCATCTGACCTGGTCCGTATTGCACCAGCAACTTTGCCCACACAGCACCACCACATCGCTGCTTCAGCATTGCAAACCACGCATTGCGCCGCTTCTTGTGATCTGAGCCGATGGCCTCACCACACTTGTACCATGTTTTCTGCCATTTGTTCCACACCTCCCCCAAGACGTGGTGTTCGAGACGCTGTGGAAAACGAGCCGTTGGGCCGTAGTCCTCTTCCAGCTTCTGTCTGCGTACCCAAAGAGGTCGCAGCAGCATGCGCATGAGAGCAATCACTGGAGGCTCTCCGTGCTGTGGCACCCTTGTGGGATCAAACAGCAGCCGGAAAACGCTGTCACGCGTTTCCAGCACCTGCGGATGGACATCCGCGTGCAAACGCAGGACATTGGTGATATTCTGCACATGGTGCAGCGCCAAAAGCAAATCCTGATGCACTCGGTACGCAAAGTTCCACGCCTCCCTGCCAGCAACCTCGCCATAGAAGTTCGTGAAGTCCTCATAGGAGTACAGGTTCTGATCAAAGGCCATCATTTTGCCAAATGGCACGAAAGTTGTTGGCTCTGCTCCTTTATCGAAGAGCTCCATCACCTGTGTGAAGGTCATAGCAACACCAAAGTAGTGTTGAAAGTGCTGAACAACCTCCGGATCCTTGTTGTCCACAGGTTCCGTGCCATCAGTGCTCTGGGCGGGCTGCGGATTCTGCTGTTGCGCCATCGCCGCCTGCGGCACCTGGCGGTCAGTCGGTGCTTGTTGCAACTGGGGCAGGTCAAACTGTGTCTGCGGAATTGCATCTGGCACAGGTTGAACTATGTCCTGCAACGGTTCTGGCACGATCGGTGAAACCTCCATTGTAGACATAGGCACCTGCGGCAGCGGACGGTCTGAGGGTGCTTGTTGACTCTGAAGCAGGTCGAACTCGGTTTGTGGAAGTGGATCTAACATCATGCTGCTTGTTGGTGTTGGCGTGTCCACACGCGAACTTTCCGGGCTCGGTGGAGGTGTGTCCACATGCATCCGGTCACCCAGACCAAACACTCGCGGAACCGCGGATGCATCCGTCGCCGGCAGAGCTGGGGGCACACTCTTGGCCAGTGCCATGGCGGCACTTGACGCGCTCGGAGGTTCGTGCGGTTGTCGCACGCTGGGTGGAACCTCAGATGACATCGCGTCAGCCAGACTGGATGGTCGCGAAACCGCAGACGCACGCAGAGCGGGTGGAAGCTTGGGCATACTCTTCGCTAACCGTAAGACTCTAACGCTTTTCAGAGGACAGCTGAAGCAGTTTACGAGAGCATTACATAATATCAGCTTTCGTTGAACTTCGGAAGATCTCGGAAGATCTACATATACCAATCTGCAATGTATATCTCATGACAATACTAAAGCTGCTCTATATTTGCTGATTGTTTCAATCATGAAACAATAACTCATGTACGAAAGCGGACAAACCCTGATTTACGAGATTGTTGCAGAAAGATTGATAAATTCCCATGAGTTTCGGTGAGTGAAAAAGTTATAGAACAAAAATGAATGAAAGTTGACAAGCCTGCAACATATATAGGTTTGAGACAGCTGAAGAACCCGTAGATACGAAAGCGGACAAACCCTGATCTACGAGAATGTTGCAGAAAGAAAGCTTTGCTGCTATCATCAAAAAGGTAAAAGAAAATGAATGAAATTTTATAAGCCTGCAACATATATACGTCTGCGACAGCTGAAGAACCTTTAAATACGAAAGCGGACAAACCCTGACCTTTCTTATGTTGCAGGCTTTTCAACTTTCATTCATTCTTCATCTATNCGCTTTCGTATTTAAGGGTTCTTCAAGTGTCGCAGACATAAATATATATATGTTGCATACAACTTTCATTCATTCTTTCTTTATTATTTTTCAGGCAAGAATCTTCATTTAAAGTTATTGGAATTTATCAATCTTTCTGCAACATCCTCGTAGATCAGGGTTTGTCCGCTTTCGTATCTAGGGGTTCTTCAGCTGTCGCAGACATATATATGTTGCAGGCTTGTCAACTTTCATTCATTTTTCCTTTATAACTTTTTCATGAAAAATCTTCACTTCATTTGCAATATTTCTTTCTGCAACATTCTCGTAGATCAGGGTTTGCCCGCTTTCGTATTTAAGGGTTCTTCAGCTGTCGCAGACCTATATATGTTGCAGGCTTGTCATGCATCTCTCATTCATTCTTCCTGTGCCTTTATGTAGAATTTTCAAAACTATATACATACATTCTTTCTATTCATCTACTTCTGCGAAAGCTGAAGAACCCTGAAATACGAAAGCGGACAAACCCTGATTCACGAAAGCGGGAGCTGGCAAAACGAAGGGTAATTTAGGGTTTGGATTGAAAGCATATATCAAGCAGCCCTGGCAGCTTCTTTGCGCGTGTGAACATGCATGCATGCACAGCACAAAACAGCTCACAGCATAGGACGTTCACAATGAGTGAAAACATGGCCGTGCCAGGGTGGGGTGTGGGTGGGATGTTGAACATATTCAATGCATTGAAAGTATTCATGCAAAGGAACTCCAAGAGTTCTGAAAGCACTTAGTGCCAAAGTGGCTGGGATCACTCAAAGCCAAACCCATGTCTATGCATATGATACGTTCTTATTTTGATATGTGCACATGCAGTACACATGTTTTTTTCCTTTTCCATGCTTCTATACTCCATACATTCTATAGACGTCACACTTTAAAACAACCAACCATTGAAACGCTTTTGGATGGTGAAAGGCCCAGTCCCTATGTCAAGTTGTTGGTAAAGTTGTTGGTCCGAAAAACCTTTATTGAACATATTTGCCCAATTAGAATTATTTCCCATGGGTGAAACGGTGGAATTTGGGTGGTTTGGGGCAGCATTATTTGTTTTTTTTTGGAAAAACCCTTAAATTCATTCGAAGGAATCCTATGGTGGGACGCCTTATTTGCCCTGAAATTATTTTGTTTCCTGAGTTGCCATGAACATGAAAAATAAAAAGGGTGAATCCAAAAACCCCTCTTGAAAAAGATGGACCCCTACATGTATACATTGGGATTGGGATCTATCAGTGTTTTTCATGTTCATGGATTCTTCTCCCCCTATATATTCCGCAACCGCACCGCCCTCCACGGGTGGATGAGCTCTTCAAGCTCCTTGCCTGTTTTGCCCGGCTCCCCAACTTTGTGAGTTTCAAGTGGTCACATCTCGGTTTTTTTTAAACCGAATGGCCATAAGTATAAAGTAACGCTGCCAGAACCGCTCTTTGACCATTGTACTAGAGTGGCACTTTGTGGCTATTTGTTTGCAATAGCCAAGGAATGACTCATCGTAAAAACACATGGAAACAAGCCTTGGATTCAATTTGTTTCTTCTCACATCGCGTGCTATATGTTGCAGCGAATGAGCTTTTGGCCGTAACCTAAAAAGACGTTCTTTCTTTTTGATGCATTCAGCCGCGAGGTGCTGCCAGCACTGCAAGTGTAGGATCAAATAATCATGAACCGCCTACAGGGATGGTGGAAACCGTTTTTGAAGGGGCCCTACTACATAACAAATATAGTTGGGAAACTGCATTTACCGTGGGGTTTAAGTGCTTGGGTTGGGAATGTTTTTCTTTTACACCTATATATAGATGTAAGCCCCTACCTCCGCATCATGGGCCCCAAGAATGATATCACAATTGTCCAGCACCACAAGCGCTGATTGCAACCCCCAGAGACTCACCGCGATCAAATGCATCATAAAGTCCTCCGTATTGAGGCGGTGCGTGAAAACTTTCCCCCAAAACAATTTATCCAAATCAAATGAATACATTGTGGAAAAGACTTTGAGAAATCAGAGACCAAATTGTTTTCCAAAACATGTTTGGTTACCCCAGTGTTTATCCTCTGCTGCGTTTGCTGCAAGTTCTTGGGCAAGGTATCCAAAAAACCAAATTGATGTTTTGACCGATGCTGCTTTGAAATAGCTTCCAAGTTCCGGATATTCACTCTTTGTCACTAACCCGGTGTTTGAAGGTGTGAAGGTTTTGAATGTACATCGGAGTCCAGCTTCAGCGCAACATTCTTTTTGTCTTTGTGATACCCATCGCAATTGTTCTTGCAAATCGGGCCCCGTAAGACACCCACGTCGACTCCAATAACCCAAACAAGATGCCAAAAATTCCTTTGCCGTCCCCAAAAAAATTGTGTGCATTGGGTCCCTGAAGCAAGTTCTAAAATCGAATCCTGGCATGGGTTCCCAAGGGCTGATCCGTGTAGATGAAACCAAGTAGTCCCTGTGATTCAGTTCCGTCAGAAGATGAGCAGCGTTTGGGTAGAAATCCTTGTAAGTAAGCAAGCTGTCATGGTTTTTGCTAGTGGGTTTCTCCGCCATACATGCTTCGCAAACTTTGTTGTGCATATAGCTACGTTCAAAGACGCGGCACTCCTTCTTTGCTTTTGCATCCGCTTTGAAACCATGATAGGCCAAACGGTAACCGTTACCAAACTCCAAACCTGCCTTTTGAGATCGGGCTCCAAGAAGAGATTCTCCGAAAGGTCCTTGTGTTGGCCACTTACCTTTCAATGCCGCACGCATGGACCAAATTGTGACTTTCGCCACGAGGGAATGAATAGCATCCTTCACCTAGGAAGAACATTGAAACCAAATCGAAATAATAGATGGCATAACTAACATGTAGGATTTGGGAAATGCATGAAAAACAGAATATCTAAGTTCCAAACTCCTTTGTCCGACATCCATGAATGTGGTACAATGCATAGTGGAAACTTCACATCCCACACCTGCAAAACAAAACCAACTCCGCAAATATAAACAGTTTTCAGTCAAAAGATTCCAAAGCAATATATGAAACACGAGGTTTGTGGCTTGCCTCCCCACTTGTCAGTACACTGCCCCAGCTCCAAACATAGTATTCACAATTTGAGTACATTTCTGCACCGTCAATGTGAAGTGCCACCGGGATAAGCCCTCAGAGTCAGTGAATTGAAGTTTGAGTTTGGACATAGGTACAAATGACTTGTTTGGACTATCCTATCCACTATCCAGGGATGGCTCTAAATCAAAACAGAACCTAAGTTCATCAGAGGTTCTTTTCCTGTTGACCCCAGCAAGAAATCTAGCAGGGTGGTTGCTCCACTCTTCGTGTTGAAAGCAATGTTGCCAGAATTTTTCAACGTCAGCTTCAACCCGACCACCAGTCATGGATAAAGTGAACTGGGCCAGGGTAGAAACGGTATGGGCCAGGGAAGATGTAGATAGAAAAAAACAAGACACACATACAAACAAACCACTTGTAGCAAATAGCAACTACAATGATTTTCAGAAAGAAACCCTGCACCTGATTTCTTCCAGCTTGAATCAGCGCATCAAACATCTCATGTGGAAGGAGGAAAGGAATGGTGGTTTGAGAACGGCCAACTTTGTTTTCAACCTACAGGGAGTTTGAAGCAAAGTCAGCTTGGACCCATTTTGCAACTAACCTAGGAATGCAAAACACTATCTATTGATTTCAAATCTATAAATATACATATATATATATATCCTTTTTTTCAAACAAACAACACCGCACCTGACATTCGAACTGCACATCAAAAGTCTCCAAGTTTAGACCGTGTAATCCGTTGACCCACTTGTGTAGATCCCTTTCTTGGTTTTGTTCATGCGAACCCCAACCACCCAAGCTAGCAAAAGCTTGAACAGCTTGTGGCGTTGAACCACCACTATCCTGAAGATAGGCACGAGAAAGATCAGCCACCGCAGCTATAGAACTTCTTCCGCTCCCGATCATACCTAGGCCCGTAGTAAATATCTCACACACAGACACATGTTTCGAGTGGGAAAATAGGACATACTTGACATATTGATTTTCTGTTTTTCGTGCCGAAAATAAAAGCCCAGTTTCTAAGATAAGACTCAGCTGTTGCACTGAAGGGCATAGATTCATATCTCGTCGAGCGGGGCCTATGTGATGTTTTATTGCAGCAATAGGCTCATAGGATATTTGACACTCTTTGGAGAATGACTATACAAGAAATGGAAAGAAATCCTGGAAAGATGAAAGCATCACCGAGAACACCAATCCATGCCTTTTAGTGGGCATCGTAGATCTAGAAGCATCATCAGCACCTGCGTGCGGGAAATGCGGAGTGATGGGCCATGGGATGTCAATGTTCTTGCTTGCAAAGGAGGCCACCATTCTCTATAATCCGTTTTTTTAAAGAAAGAGGAGCTGGGCACTGCATGTTTTTTCAGCGATGCGATTGCGATGCGATGTTGAAGCTGCGTTTCATCCAAAGAGTAGTGCGTTCACACCACACCAAAAGGTAAAAACACCCTGTCTATCCAGATTCTATGCCCACTTGACATCACACCCATACATCTATTTCAAGATGTTCTACAAAGGATGTCCGAGCCGCCCGGATGGATGCACTACCCTGGTTTCAGTTCTCCTTGTCCTTTCCCTCAGGTGTTGACTTCTTTGACTTCTTCTTCTTCTTTGCCAATCCTGCGTTGAGCCCTTTGGCAGCAGCCTGATGAGATGACGAGACAGGGTGAGGGCAAAAAGGGGATAGCTTAATGTATCTTAATGTCGACATGTCGAACTCACTATATATAAATACCTGGCCTCAGCACTCTTGTACCATTGCATTTTCTCCTTGATGACCTTTAAGATCTTTTTGTATTTGGCTTCATCATCATCAACTTCAGCTGTGAGAAGCGAGGTGACGGTTTCATAAATAGACTCCATTTTGGCACTGAAGTCCATCAATCCAGAAACCAATTCACCACTGTAGTTGATATGCTTCAACCCAAGGGCATGTTTTCTAGCCTCCGTAGCAGACTTAAGGATTTCATCCTTAACCTCACTAATCTCTTCCTTGGGGGTTTTGGGCTCAACAACTTCCGCAGGGGCGTCATCATTTTTGGGTAGCTTCCTTTTTTTAGCTTTAGTGACTGTCCCACCAATAGCTTCCAGGATATTCTTTTCACCAACATCCCCAAGACCACCAACTTTGGGACATGCCCCAGGAGCCAAAGGCCCATCACCACTTGTTATGGCCATGATCATATCCTTATTTGGTCCCTTATCCTTCACTTCCACTGCGGTTTCTTCAGTCACTGCCACAGACTTGTTGATCTCACCACCCTGACCAACATAGAACCAAAACTCCTGCATTAAGGACTGTTTTCAAGGTGGTGTTTGACTTTGATAAGCTCTGTGATGTTTGACTTTGATTAAGATCCATTATATAACTGATTTGTCAAGTGATGGATTGATAAGTTTCCCGATGTTTCCCAATACGTCTCCTCTTCGTCTCCGGGGAAGTCTTCGTCCTCCTCAAACATTTGGCGGCTTTTGAGCTTGTCAATCAAGGTCTGTCCTTTCCTGGGCCATGTAGAGTTGAGATAGATGCATGAAAGAAACGAAGGAGAAAGGAGAGTGAGGAAGAGAGTTACCTACCACACAAAAACTAACCAGCACGTCACTAAAAACATATCACAAATTTGATGTAAGTCATCACCTAGTATCTCTTTCCCATAAGCAGCGATGATATCTCTAGCCTTTGTTCCCTTCCGTCCCTTCTTGAATTCGCGTTTGTCTTCAACTTTTCGTTTGTAGTTGAGAGAAACAGCTTTCCAATCGCCACCACGAGAAAGCCATTCATTGAACAGATCCGTTTTTGACTGCAAATAGTACGTCGCCAGCTCGCTTGGAAACTTCTTTCTGTCAAGGCATTGGCGGCTGAATTGATTCCACTCGTTTTTATGGGAAGCACCTTAGATTCAGCAAACAAGACAAACAACTGAGTATAGGAATCTCCTTTTATCTCCTTTACAGTAATGTCCCTTGTGGATAAATAACAGTCAGTATATTGCAAAAAAACAACTTAGAACAATCAATTCGAGATACTGTTTGCTTGCGTTTTCTTGGCTTGTTCATCAACTTTCTTTGCATCATCAGCTACCTTTGCAAGTTCCTTCTCTTTGTTCTTGTTGTCTTCTTTCTTCTTACTGGTCTTCTTCTGCTCCTCTTCCTCCTCCTCAGATTCCTCACTGTCACTGCTACCAGACTCACTTTCCTGCGAGGATGACTCATCATCCTTGCAAACTACCTGAGTCTTCTCTGGCTCGACGCAAGCATCTCTTTCAGTCTCTTCGTCTTCTGATTCTTCTTCTTCATCCGACTCACTATCATCATTATCATCATCATCCTCCTCGTCGTCATTATCTGTTTCCTCTTGTTTTTCCTTGTTCTCCTTTTGAAGCTTCCTCATATGTTCATCTAACTGTTCTGCTGACTGCTCTGACATGAAATCCTTCAGAGAGATTCCCCTAGCAGCAGCCTTTTTCATATCCGCCTCTATCTCTGACAAATCCTCAAGCGGCGCAGGACTGCTTGTTTGGGACGACTTGCTACCCAACCTTTCCAAGCCTCTGTTCCCCTTGACTGGAGTCTGATGGCCCGCTTCCTGGGAAGGTGTCGTAGAGGTAGGTTTCCTGAGAGCGCTACGACGGGTAGAACGGTTTTGAATCTCTTCCTTCTCATCACATTTCACCTCAGGTTTCTGAGTCTTCTTTTTCTTCGGAAGTGTTTTTTCAAGCTGCTTCAAGTTCCTGTCGTTGTGAACCTTTTTGTCACGATTCGTCTTCACATCTTCCTTGTCTTCTTTACCCCGCTTCTTCACATCCTTTACACCCGAGTTCTTCTTCCCCAAATCACTTTTGCGGGGTTGTTCCTTCCTCTTACCTTCTGCCTTAGCAGCATCTTTGGGGTGGCTAGCCTTACTCTTGCCATGGATACGAAGAGCAGGAGCTTTAGGCACTGCAGCTTTCTTTCCCATAGCTAAGATAAAGACAAACTCAAACCAAAACCTTGATATTTCAGCCAAAACAGCTCCAGAAGAGATATGTTTTGACCAACTCATACCAACTCACATATATATAGCTCATGGAAAATATAGTTAAATGTATTCCCTGCATGTCGGTTGTTTTCTCCAATTCTCAGCTGAATAGGGATAGGTTTTGACCATGATCAATGGATTTGAACATTTCAACCATTTTTTTTCAAGTTTGTTAATGAAAATTCGGAAAAAATGGTTGAAAAATTGAAATCTCCAATTCTCGGCTGTTCTCTCCAAATCTCGGCTGAGTTCTCTCCAAATCTCGGCTGAATTGGGACCACCCCCCCCCCAAAAAAAAAAAAAAAAGAAAAAGAATGAAAAAGACAGGAAAAACAGCAGAAACCACGACAAATCAGGAAAACAAACAAAAAGACAACCAAAACAAAGGACCTCAGAGGAACCACCACAGATCAGCGGAAAAGGACAAAAAGACAGCAAAAGGGCATAGTAGGAAACCACCAAAACAGATGAAAAAAATAGAAAAACCAAGAAACACAGAGAAAGCAAGGAAACCACCACAAATCAGAGGAAAAAGATAAAGACAAGAAAAAACAAGCAAACAGAAGAAAAAAGCAGAAACAAAGGAAACCACCAAAGAAGAAGGTGAAAAAGAAAACCACAAAAAGAAAAACCTATAGAAGAGAAAGCAAAAGGAGAAACACAATCAAAACACGAGCCATACGGAACCACTCCCCGTGCTTGATCACTCCGAGGCGTGGTGGGAGCACCTCCATTTGAAGTGGCGAATGGCCGCTTGAGGACCAACCTGGCGATGGTTTCTCATGTTGTACCAGATATATGCATCTATAGATAGTTCCTACATGTTACTGTAACAACTGCATCATGCACAGTATTCAGTCCTATCCTGCTTGCAATCACCCTTTAACTTTTTGCTGCATCTATTGCACGATCTCCGAGGATGTGGAAACACACCCGAAACATGATCGGTTTTAATTGACGAAACACCATTTTGTAGGTGCCTATATGTCACAAAAGGAATTCAAAGACTGGACCAAGGTTTGCCTTAAAAATTCCTTGGTCCATTTGGAGGTTGACTCGGTTGACTTAAAATCCAATCCTTTTCTACTACCCTTTAAGTTTTGTTTGATCACTCGCTTAGCTTCTCTCTTCACCACTTCCTGCTGCTGGGTTCGCAGCTTTGAAAGTGATCGTCCAAACCTGAGGAGCATGGAAAGAAATGTCAGGAGGTGTGGATCTGAGAAGGTGAGGGTTCGTGAAGTTTTTGAATCAGGGGTAAACAAGAAATCCCTTAAACAAAAAAGGAACACAGAATGATTCAGCCAAATGGCAATCTCGGATACGATTGGCTAGATTTTAAATCTTTGCCTCCCTTTATTTTCCAGTTGCCGTGGGAGTCCAAATAATGTTCTACCATCTGTTTGGTGTCGTGCTTTGGCAGCTGCGAAAAATGAGGCTTGTGCAACCCCAACTGGTCGATCTCTTTCCTTCCTTAGCCATAGTTGGGGTAAGACACACAAAGATCGGTTGGTTCCACTATAAACACCGAAAGCATTTTGTACCATAACACCACCAAGGGAAATTATCTTTGGGAATGATTTTGAAAAACCATTCAAGGGTAATGTCCTTGTATACTTTGGGTGTTTGTAATCTGGAACCCTTAAGTTGAAGTTTACATTCAAAACCCCAAAAGAAAAGCTGAACAAAAAATTCTTTTGGGTGGTATGAGTATCCACTATAAAGCCATGTTGGCTTCAAGGTAGGGCCACCATACTGCTGCATACAGATATGGTAGCGGAAGGTTTTGATGTTCTTGGTGAACTGCCTAAAGCAAGGAATATTCTCCATAATACTCCCTTTTGGCTGTTCGAGTACCCACCATGCCTGCAATGCTGCTGCCACGTAAAGTAGCAGCAGCGTTCTGGCTGTGATCAAATTCCCTGCTTTTACTGAGGGAAAACTCTCATCACCAGCTGGGTTCATGTTTGTTCTTCCCGTCGATCCACGAGACCTCGGAGAGTGTCTACCAAAGTATGGGTTCGTATAGTCTATATATTATACAATATAAAAATGCACATATATATATATATGTATGTGTGTACATATGTAAATATGTAATTAAATATGTATATATATACATGTATATCTGTATACCCATAAAAGTTTATATATAAGTTAAATGGGTGAGCCACTATACAATCGGAAAACTGTAAAGGAATCAGCCCAAACAAAGACAGTCTCTTTTGTTCGACTTTTGTTTTTGACGGCACCTCACGTATGTATTCATGGGTTGCCAAAAACAAAACAAACAATATGATATTGCACTCTTTCAATCTAAGACTCATGAAAACAAAGGTGGAGCAAACAGGCGCAACAAGCATTCCTGACCCTTGGTCATGGAGTCTGCAGGTTTGGTAGAGGTGCTGTAAAAACCCTGCCGTGCTTGTGATATCTAAGCGTTCGCTCATAGCAATATCCAGCCCAACAGCCTTTCTACCCTCCTGTGAGAAACCCAAGCTAGGAAGTTTTATCTACCATTTGATATGGGATCCATTTTTGGACCCTCCTGTATAAATCCCTTAGATTGGCAAAGGGATCCCATATCAAATGGTTGTTTGAGGTCCCTAAAGGATATCCATTGCAGTACCCTCTGAAAATTAGTTTTGAAGTATAGAACTTGTGGAACTCTATTTCTTAATGTTCAGGGTCACACGAGCTCCAAGTAGGTACGAAGACACCCAAATGATATTTTTGGAATTGAAACACTACAATTCAGTAGATGGTGTAACACCGACCAAACAACCAAAGTCCTCCAGCTCACCAATCGTAACTGATTGCTTTCCCGCAAAGCATTCAACATGCTCCAAGGCCGTTTGCTGAGAGAAAACAAACTCCTTCCTCGCAAACATCAAAGAGACAAGGCAAGCGATCACCTTAACAATTGGGGCGGTGATGAGGGAGAAATGGAACCTATTCTATATATATATATTTATCAAATGAACTGGTTCAAAATACTTGAAAGAGCTCGTCAAAACACTTGAAAGAGCTGAAGTAAAATGAGTCACTGCAGGGGCCCCAATAGCACGTAATCCAGCCATGATGACAGATCTATGTTTCCGAGCATAGCTGCCTTTAGGAACTGCACAGTTGATCTCCGCCAACTGTTTCATGCTTTGACGTTCCGCAGTTCTCGTGGAAACCCGTTTGGCCTTCCCCATCTCACCAATAGCGTATATTTGGTTCCACTGGTTGAGGAAAAAATTGCTACAACAAATACGACTCAAAAGGCATGTTTCTTAAACACAAGATGTACATATGTATATACTTTAGTGCGCTCAGTCTTCAGCTGATACCTATTGATTTTCCCGGTCCATTGTGCCTCGGCATCTTGATATCAAATTCTTTCCGCCTGGCAGCCACGGAAGGTTGAGAAATTGGATGGGTGCCATGAAGGACTCTCAAGTCAGCTGAGGGGGGATGCTCTTGGTTTGGAATAGCCGCGTATGCGAAAGCTTCTAATTCCATATTTCTGTATTTTCTACATTTTGTTTTCAGCACGTATAGCTTTGAGATTGCTATCTTACTGAGATGATAGTAGGTATATATTGTGTATCTCCAGTTTCCTGGCTATACCGGACTTTTTTCACCAGATTGCGGATACGAACTGTTTGAACTTCCAGCAGCAAGGCTAGTTGCTCCATGCTATGGGGAAGGCCTGCAACGCCCCTGCATCAATTATGAAATTAATGCCCCCGTTGTTGAGGCACCCCAGAGGAACAATCCCTGCTGGCATTGACAGCGTTTGATCATAATCCTTTTGCACGCCAATATGCTGAATCAAATCATGCTAAGCAAAAAATTCTGTATAAGGACATCTTTGAATTTTGGATTGTAACAAGTATGAAGATTATGAAGATAGAATGAAAACATCAGAGGCGAGCATTTCCTACTCATGAGCCTATGGGAAAACATCACATGTGGGAGGCTGCTCCACAAGCAGCTTGATCCAATGCGATGACCCATGCATTTGCAGGGCCACCAGACTTCTTCCAAGAAACCTGTCCTAAACGCCCAGTTTCAGGGGCTTTCTTAACACAATAGGCCTTGTTACGGAGTAACACATCTACTAGCACTTCATGGGGCTCACCAGAGACAGTCACCGCAGTCCTCACTGTGTATGAATGTTCCCCACGATGTACCCTATCCGGCTGCGGTCGGGCTCCCACGGGGATATCCTTCAAGTCGTAGCCCTTGTAGACCTGTAGGGGCCAAAGGTAAAAGGTAGAGTTGCTTGAAAGTCATATATAAAAACTTTGGATTGAATTCCCAAAAAGTTTTCAAAATCTAGATGAAACTTGTTATTCTCAGAAATGAAAACTTGATTCAACCGTTTAAATTCAGTTTTGACAATTCCCCACATTCAGGACACCAATGCCAGTTGAGGAAGTAGGCCCCTTGGATTTCTTGGATTTCTTTGAGCCACGCCGAAAGGATTCCTTCTTGACCTTCTTGGCCTTCTTGGCCTTTTTCGCCTTCGAACCCTTCACCGCTGGCTCCTTGACCTATAGGGCTGTTTCAGTGCGGTCTGGTCAAAGGTTATGGACAGGTAGAGAGGTTAAAGCTACACATTTATACTGAACTTCCCAAAATGAAACAACAACAGCACCTGAATACCCACAGAAGGCGATGGGTTTTGGGCCAAATACGTTGTAACCATGTTCGAGCTTTCTGGCTGTTGCAATGTAACAGATTTCAAAGAGCTGAGAGGTAGAGGTAATTTTGGTCCATCATCTTCTATCCCCATGACGCGCAAAGCTTCTCGGAGTTCTTCCTTAGACTTTGAAAGATATAAACATGATTCTGGTGGTACCCCAACGAACTTATTGATATGCAACCACTGATGTACCATAGATGTTTTTTCTGAAATGTATTGGCAAGATTCAGAAGCCTTCTCATCAACAAAATCGTTTTCCTGCAGGTAACTGTGTTCCTAAGATTTCCCAAGAAGTAGGTATATTCTACACCCGTACACCATGTAGATAACACCAAACCTGTCCTCTTCATGTTGAATCTTCCTGCGCTTACGGTTGTTCTCATTGCCCAATTCCAAGGTTGTTGAGCCATCTGAATCTCCCCAGTCGTAGTTTGTACCAGGATACCTATCATGAAGCATGGGGGATGGGGTCTCTTCCGACTCATCGGTCCCAAACTCCTCACCCTCATCCAACTGATCACCGTCAGAGTCAGTGTTGTAGCCACCAACATCCCCACCAAAACCAACGTCACCTGGGCTCATTGGTGATTTGGAGGGTTCTTCAGATTCGGGTTCTTCAGATTCGGGTTCAGTGCCACCATTATCATCATCATCATCTTGTAAAGCTTCGGGTTCATCGGGCAACTCATCGGTAGACTCTTCATCATCCTGGGGAAAATAACTTCATTTTGATTTTGTTTGGATTGATTGGTACCATGATTCGTGCAGTCTATCATACTTGGAACACTGCGTGAGAAGTGGTCCTCCTCACCCTCAGCATTCTGGAGAGCGTGCTTCCTGTCTTGGCGAGCCTCGGTTTAATTAGAGACCGCTTGAATTTGCTAAATTCAAACTGGTGGGGATTTGACAACTTCATAGGTTATGGCCGTTGTTTCAAATCAAAACTTATTTGATGAATATATATCCTAGCAAGAAACAATCGAGCTTGGACTCGGTTCCAAAAGGGCCTTCAGATCTCTTACTCGATGGTCATGGCTTCCAGGTCCTCGGGGTGCCAGAACCAAGTGATCCTACTTACTTAACAACTATGGGGGTTCCATATAATATATAGCGTGGAAGGGTTTGTTATCACAAATTTGGGGCCAAAAAAACCAAGACTCCATTTCGCCACAAGTAACGAAGGGCGCCAATTAACTTCTTCAACCTATTCACATCCTCCTTCACCAACTCAACCTTCATTGCTCGAGCACATGAAGGGTCACCAGCCTTCCTTCCTGGAGGAACTATGAGTTTACCCTCAAGCTTTTCATCAAGACAAAGAAGGACATCCCCAATAAAGAAGCCACTAGGGCAGGCTTTGGGAAATTGTTGGCACCATGGCGCCAGCCACACATAGTTGTTGGATAAGTCCTCCACAGGGTTTATACACAAATGTTGTTCTTCCCTATACTTGGAATGTTTAAAGGTTTTGGTTCTTGAAATATGTGGTTTACATTATAGTTATACTTTTTTCTGTAAACATTCCAAATCCTTGTAGGTAGGACGCGTTACGCACTCGGCATCTTTGAAAACAAAGATGGTTCCGCCCGGCATAGCGGCATGGTTCAAGATCAAATCTATGGCTCTTTCTGGAATGTGATCCATCACAATACGAGCCATCCTTTCCTTTGCCGGTTTGGAAAAAGAAAAAAACAAATCTATTTTCTACAGGGAGCGTGATTTACCAAGTGTAACTCATAGGTGGGTAAACACAATTTGCTTTGATGGACACCGGGGCACGACTTGATCTTGCGTCCATGGCACCTTCCCATGTCCTTAGGGTATGTTGGAAAACTTGAATGTGAGAAATATCCCTTCTTTTCAAAACCTGATACAATTAAATTGGGGAAACGTTTCAAAGTATTTCAACGATACTGCGGCAAATGACGAATGGATTTCCAAGTGCCAACAGCAGCATTCTGAATGCCGCCAACGGCAGCTGGTACCATTGCCATGATTGAAACCAAGTAAAAGAAGTACAGTAGCTGGCTCACTGCAGGACCAAAATGGCTGATGGCAAAATTGGTTTATCATGTGAAGTCTTGGGAGGTTCTTTTACAGTCTGGACTGCTGGAAAATAATGAACGATATACACCTCTTACAAGTATAGATGAAGGTGATCCCAAATTTTCAGATAGGAAAAAATGCATCGACAGTGGCATCACTATCTTTTTGGGGTGGCCACTCTTTACCTCCTCACAGCATCTTCTGACAATAAGGTGTCATCCGCTGTATCTTGCTGCCGATACAATTCCACTTGTCTGTTTTGTTGGGACAAAGCCTCTTGCAGTGAAACGCCGGGCTGCCAATTCTCATGTGAGGTAATAGGAAAAGAATTGCGACACACATCAAACTTCGAAGACATAGCAGTTTCCACTTCCAGCATAAACTTCACAGCGTCCGCCACTCGGCTGCCACTCTGCCTGGCTGTTGTCAGCAAAGAAGTTTGTAGCAAATGCCCTCGCACTGCATCTGGATTCAATGCCATGTGTGTGGACAAACTCACACCTCGCTCCATTGTTTGTTCTTCTCCTCCAGCTTCTTGTTCTTCTCCTTCTGACACACCATCCCCGCCAACATTTTCCACTTCCACCCAAATTCTGTCTTGGTCCGACCCTACGGAAGCAGCATCGTCCTCAACTGTTTCAGCCGCCAGTTTCTGGGCCACCTGCACAGCAGTGTTGCGCGCTTCAGTATGCAAATCTAGTCGTAATACCATATCTCTTGTTCTGTGAGCTACGAATTCGGACAAATGTAATTGTTCCGGTGCAAAGATAGGAGTGCAGTCACAGTAGGCACCAATGCAAGCCACGGTGGAATAGAAATATGGTGCTCCCATTGCGTGTCTTCTTTCAAAGCCAGAATACACAACCTGACACAATAATAATACATCAGCGGAATACTTCATACCTTCTTGGCATCGAAATGTCGTGCAATCACACAAAACGGGAAGCTTTTTCATGATCTCGATCTTGGCATCAGCCTTCCGTGCTTCCACTTCCAGTTGTGCTCGGCGTGCCTTCCACGCTGTGCGAAACCGCGCCAGCCCATCTGCGTCTGGTGCCAAGGATGAACCAGATAGAGCCACCGGGTCTGCACACGCGCCTCTTCCAGGACATCGGGTCAAACCAAACAGTGCCAACTTGTAACGGGCATTCTCTTCTCCTTCATCCACATCAATACGAGGACACGTTGCACCAATCACGCGTGGAACAGCAATGCGTTGGGCCAAGCGCTGCCAATATGTCTTGCTTTTAATGTAATGCTCGTCAAACACAAAGCATTGACCGAGTTGACCGCTGGACCGCGATACCACTTCCACATGTGCCACATAACAATGAAAATCCATGTCTTGCAGAAAAAAGCCACGATGAAGCCAATCATCGTAAGTAGAAGCCGTGGCATGAAACATTCGCATCTGCGGTGCAGCTGCAGGACCTTCATTTGATTCTCCACACTCAGAAGGTTCCCGATCTCCAGGTTCTCCGACACTTTTTTCAGATAAACACTCCTCCAAACGTTGACGCTTTGGTGCTGCATCCTCCACAGCAACATGTTCAGTTTCTTGACGTTGGGTGACCACTTCCACCACCGCCACCTCTGAAGATCTGCTTTCCAATGCTTGCGCCGCTTCATGCAGAAACTGTCCCTGGCAGGGCGCCATTGTATAGGCGTTTCCCTTCCTCCAACATAAAGAACACTCTGCTGAGAAACATGGGCCTGTCAATGTGCGTGGCAATACTGTGTCCACCGGTCAAAACAAAGATCACCAGTTCACATGCTGAAAACCAGTGAGAACGATTGGCACTGAAAAGAATACGTCGCAGCTTTGCACGTGCTGCATCTTCCAAACTTGACAATTCTTTCCTCCCTGCTGCAACTTCATCTTCCAGACGTTGTAAGCCCTGTATGACAGGTGTCACAGCACTTGCCAAGACCTGTTGCCCCTTTGCCAAATACTTGGTCATGTAAAAATCGCAAATGTGCGAACTACGGACGCCTTCAGCATAGGAGGCCAAGAGATATCGCGAAACCGCGGATAGTTTCTGGTGCCCATAGAAAAACGTCACGGGGGCCAGCTCACATGTGTCACTGTGATCTCACCAGGAACGATGCGATCATTGCGCTGAATGTCTATGTTGCATCTGCCAAACACCTGTCCAACATCTGTGGATGTGGAGCGAAACGGATGCTTGCGCACAACTTGCACACGTCCGTATTCATTGCGTGCATTGGTCTTGTAGACACACGCCTTCTGCACCAGCTCCTTTCCACGACGCAAGAGCTTTTTCACTTTGTCCAGCACCTTGAGTTCCACCACCCGAACGAACAGAAAACGACAGTAGGCACGTGGATCTATCTTTTTGCGATTGGAACTGCCACCAACATCTGGCGTGGACTTGCTGTATTTACTGCAGGTGGCGACACAGTTGTGGTCGTGGTTTTGGCAAAAGACACCACGAACATCGCGAGCAAAAGTTACAGACCAAGCCTTCGCATCATTGGCCGTGTCCTCCAGTGTTGCTATTTCCCCATCTCCTTTTTCAAAACCAACAACAGAACGATCGAAGCCCAAAATCCATGGCTGTCGCAAAACATTCTGCACAACCTCTCTCTCTTCAGACCTTCGAAGTAAACCACGTTCGTCACCTGCTGGGATGTCACTGAAGCTTCCAGGCAACCTGTATGCTGGCATCACCGATTGATGGCACCCAGTAAGAGGAACGTTTTTGTAGCCATTCCGTGGAGGACGTCTTTCGACGGCAGCCTGTTCTTTCTCGAGAGCAATATGACCAGGAGGCTCTTCTTCTGTGACCGGCACCAAAGGTCGCACTTCATTGGATTCCTCCATGCCTGTGTTGCAAAAAACATTTCGACCATCGAAAGACACTATCAAAAACAGGTCGTGACACCACGGACATTTTATCAGCCATTAAAATCAAACCGTTTCAAATGATGGACAATATACGATTCATGGGTTACGAACAACAGAGTCTTGACACCACGGACGTGTTCGAAAGACACTATCAAAGCAGCTTTTTGGACCACGGGCTACCAGCCATTGAAGTCAAACCGTTTCAAATGATGGACAATATGCGATGCGAGGGTTACCAACAACAGAGTCGTGACACGGTTACCAACAACAGAGTCGTGACACCACGGACGTGTTTGAGAATTCTAGTTTTGACCGCGNTTGCGTTGAATGTCTATGTTGCATCTGCCAAACACCTGTCCAACATCTGTGGATGTGGAGCGAAACGGATGCTTGCGCACAACTTGCACACGTCCGTATTCATTGCGTGCATTGGTCTTGTAGACACACGCCTTCTGCACCAACTCCTTTCCACGACGCAAGAGCTTTTTGACTTTATCCAGCACCTTGAGTTCCACCACCCGAACGAAGAGAAAACGACAGTAGGCACGTGGATCGATCTTTTTGCGATTGGAACTGCCACCAACATCTGGCGTGGACTTGCTGTATCTACTGCAGGTGGCGACACAGTTGTGGTCGTGGTTTTGGCAAAAGACACCACGAACATCACGAGCAAAAGCCACAGACCAAGCCTTCCCGTCATTGGCCGTATCCTCCAGTGTTGCTTTTTCGAAACCAACAACAGAACGATCGAAGCCCAAAATCCATGGCTGTCGCAGAACATTCTGCACCACCTCTCTCTGTTCAGACCTGCGAAGTAAACCACGTTCATCACCTGCTGGGATATCACCGAAGCTTCCAGGCAACCTGTATACTGGCATCACCGATTGATGGCACCCAGTAAGAGGAACGTCTTTGTAGCCATTCCGTGGAGGACGTCTTTCCACGGCAGCCCGTTCTTTCTCGAGGGCAATATGACCAGGAGGCTCTTCTTCTGTGACTGGTACCAAAGGTCGTACTTCATTGGATTCCTCCATGCCTGTGTTCCAAACAAAAGAAACATAACATCAAATCAAATCAAGACTACAAACTACAAAAAAAATGGGGTCGTGACACCACGGACATGTTACGAGGCATTGAACGATGCCAATTCAAACCGTTTCAAACCAACAAAGAAATACAACGATAGACATTGTTTGATTCAAAGGCTACAAAAACCGGAGTCGTGACACCACGGACATGTCACCAAATCAACACTTTTCCAGTTCTATAGAATTCTAGGTATGCTCCANCCGCGCCTCCATCCAAACGACTCTGCCGCTGTTGCCGTCGAGAAAATGGCTCAGGTAGGACAGCGATGCCAAGCTGTTCTGCTGGCAGCGTGGCTGTGTCATATTGCACACTGACCACCGCATCAAGAACCTGTTCTCGCATCGTTCTTATCATCCTCCTCACATCTGGTTCATCGGCTTGAAACAGTTTCACCAAAGAAGCCGCAGAATAATTCGGCAGGGCAATGATCTTTTTGTGACCATGTGCGAAACCGCGACCTTGTGCCTCCAGTGGCATTAGCAATGCTTCCACAAAGTCAGCCAACCCGTTGGATCCGTTTGATGCCAGGTGGTCTTCTTTGCAACCACGCATCCAGGGAGGCATTTCGGGATCATTCAGCTGGTGGTGGCCGATGAAAGCTTCTTGTATGCCTAGCAACTCTGTCAGAATGATTTCTTCCATCAAAAGAAACAACTCTGCTTGAGTCACAGGGGACTTCGCCACGATCCGATGCATTTGTTGCAGAGGTGGTAGGTCTGGTAACTCTTCCAGTAGGTTGCACTCCGTGGTCACCAATCGCTCTTGATTTCGAGGATCAAAAAGAACCAAGGTGAGCGGCATGTAGGTGTCTGCAAAGTTGCACGTCATGAATAATTTCAAAGGACCAAATGTGACATCCATGGCATGACCAAAGTGTCGTAATTTCATTTTGTGCCCTTCTGTCAGTGGTACGACTGCTGTGCTTGTCAGCAAATGCTTCAATGCCTTCATGGCCACATTGTCCTGCCATACACGGATGTCTGAAAACAAAGTTAAAAACAAATGGACTCACCTGGCGACGTGTCGAAACAAACAAATTGACTGAGTTGGGGAAGTGACCAAAAAAAATCAAACGACAACACCAAGATTTGGCCCCATAATTAATATCAAACCACACCACCAAGATTTGGCCCCGTGCCACCTTCTCTGCCGTACTTGCATACGCCTGTCCAGCGTGGCATATCTTTGCAATTGCAGAAAATCCTCCGGTTTAGCAGCTGCAATGGCTTGTAAGTCCAAGCGGAAAGAGGCATGACTGAGGAAGTTCATCTTCGTGGCCATCAACAACTTTTGCCTACGAATGGTGTCTGCAAACATAGCGGTGACTTCAGGATTGTCCCAGCGGGAACCCGCCACGGCAACATAAACCTCTTCGTCCTCTTCCAAAGCATACTCCAACTCCTCCCGTCGAAGCAAACACTCCATCAAAGTTTGCGGGGGCAGACGCACAGGACGTGATTTGTCGAAGGGCAAACAATCTCCGAAGAAAAACTCCATGAAGCAAAGACACCATGACTCCGGCACAAACATAGACAGAAGAGCGCCGCTTTGTACGCAAAGAACACTGGAATCAGACTCTCGAGCGCCTTCCAACAGTTGCAGTTCTGCCTCCACAGCTCTTTCATGTCGATCTGATAACCTTCGGCAAACTTCACGCAACTCCAACGTATGTCCATGACAAGCTTCTCTGGCTGCAGTCACTTGCATTTCAGCGACGACTCCTTGGTCACCTCGTGCTTGTCGCGCTTTGGCCTCTCTCCGTTCAATACGGCCTTGATCTTCTTGCAAACGCCGCACCTGATTTTGCAACACTACATAATGTTGCAATGGATCATTTTCGGCAGCCTCATCCAAACCTATCAGGTTCTCAGCTTCATCTTCCACTGTGGCATATCCACGCGATTCCGCGGTGGCTTCTTCACCTTCCACTTCACATGCAGCCGGTTCCTCATCTTCGGCAGCCAAGTCGAGAACTTCATCCTCTCTTGAACTAGCAGCGACATCACTTGCGCGCTGGCCTCACCAAAATAGACACAACATCGTCCCGAACACGATAGCAACATTTTTGAACGAAATAGCTTTCTAGGGTCATTGTAAGTAAACACAAGAAACATCAACCCTGAAAAGATATTACTTTATTATAACACAAATAAAATTCATCTCTGAATAACATCTTTGCCAGGGAGGGCTGTGTGGCATCAGTATGTCGCCGGTGTTCTGCTTAGCGCCGGTGCCATTTATGGCGCCGGTGCCACTTTGGCACGCTTTGGCGCGTTTTTTTTCTGGCCTCAGCGCTTGTTTTTCCATATTTTGACACAAGTTGCCATCGCCTCTATATCATAGTGGTCCGATATCAGCTCCTCCGAATACCCGCTGGCAGGTCCCGTGTTCGACTCCATCCTCCGCGCTGTTTTTCCTCCATTTTTTGGCCTAGAAGGCAGCCTTCTGACATTATTTTTTTCTTTTCTTTTGTATTTGGCTAAGAACAATCACATTTTCCCATGCATGTACATAGCCATCATTGAGCTCCATTTGACTTGGCTATAGCCATTTATGCAACCCAGAAAGCGAGCAAACAATCACATAAAAGCACCAACATAGCACTGGAAAAGCTAGCGTCGATGGCTCTGTTGTGCTTGCAGATGTTAAAAAAAACGAGTCGGCATGAAGGGCTCATAACCTTTTACAACTGAAGCTTCCTATACATTTTTTTTCTGCGCTCAAGCTGGCTAGCGCGTTTGCAGAAGTAAACTGGCAACCTCCAGTATATACATCTATATAAACTATACGGTAGATATTTTATTTACACATCTGTACTGGTGCGGTGTGCTCTTACATCGGGCAAAAACAAAAATCAAACGAACAAAATTTCGTTGCACTGTACTGCAGCTGCTTTAACGCAGGTTTTTTTCCTTCTCAACTGTCCAAGCCGCTCCACCGCAGCGTTGCAGCTNGAGCAAACACGCCATCAAAGTTTGCGGGGGCAGACGCACAGGACGTGATTTGTCGAAGGGCAAACAATCTCCGAAGAAAAACTCCGTGAAGCAAAGGCACCATGACTCCGGCGCAAACATAGACAGAAGAGCGCCGCTTTGCACGCAAAGCACACGGGAATCAGACTCTCGAGTGCCTTCCAACAGTTGCAGTTCTGCCTCCACAGCTCTTTCATGTCGATCTGACAACCTTCGGCAAACTTCACGCAACTCCAACGCATGTCCATGACAAGCTTCTCTGGCTGCAGTCACTTGCATTTCAGCGACGACTCCTTGGTCACCTCGTGCTTGTCGCGCTTTGGTCTCTCTCCGTTCAATACGGCCTTGATCTTCTTGTAAACGCCGCACCTGATTTTGCAACACTACATAATGTTGCAATGGATCATTTTCGGCAGCCTCATCCAAACCTATCAGGTTCTCAGCTTCATCTTCCACTGTGGCACATCCACGCGATTCCGCGGTGGCTTCTTCACCTTCCACTTCACATGCAGCCGGTTCCTCATCTTCGGCAGCCAAGTCGAGAACTTCATCCTCTCTTGAACTAGCAGCGACATCACTTGCGCGCTGGCCTCACCAAAATAGACACAACATCGTCCCGAACACGATCTCAACATTTTACAACGAAATTGCTTTCTTGGGTCATTGTAAGTAATCACAAGAAACATCAACCCTGAAAAGATATTACTTTATAATATCACTAAAATTCATCTCTAAATAGCCTCTTTCGGTCTATGTCAGTACACACACGGCACAAGTTCCGAGCCTGCTGGACCTGTGAGATTTGGGCGTTACAAATTCGCTTCAGACAGGTGAACGGCCGCAGCCACAATTTCCGGAGGTGCCTCATCATCCCGAAGAGGCTCTTCGGCTCGCTGTACATCCACTGTGACATCTTGATACAAAGCACACCGATCTCGGCGCAGCTGCGCGCATTGCAAATACAGAGTTCTTGGCACCTGAAGTGGCTGTGCTTTCGCGACATCCTGCCGCGACACTGAAAAGATCACCTGCAATGTGTCACCCACAGCACTCATGGGAGGTGGCAATACTTTCTCGATGGCAGAGGTTTTTGGCTGCGCAATGAAGGTGGTGTTCCCTTGCAAACCGTGTTGGGCTTCCAGTGCTTCTCTGCCATGCTTCTTATTGAGCACCACTTTGCGGTACAGGACTCGTCCTTGACCTAACAGCATTTTTGCGGCTGGCAAGGTCCGCAGCCGTTGATACAGGGGATGCTCTCGGCCGCCCCACATATCGTTCGCCAGAGCGCGTGCTGGAAGCTTGGGCTTCCTATGGCACAAATTGCGAGCGCACCACGGACAAAGCAACACGGTCCTGTCTGGATCACCAACTCCACTGCAACGAGGAAGGTCTCCTCCAGATTCGCCACTGATGGCTTCCGACAAAACTGGCACGCGGCGACTGTGTAGTAGCCAGCGATACTCTGGGTGCATGGGATGCTGCACACTGCTCGCGTGCAACTCCGCGGCAGGGATAAGTGGCCATCTCTCCTGATACTTCTCCACTGCCAAGAATTTCTGTATCACCTCTGCTGGGCCAAAATACAGAATAATGCCCTTCTTGTCAGAAAGGAGTTGTTGGCGTTCGCGAAACCGCGGAACTTGGTCTTCCGCAGAATCGTCTGACTGTGCTCTTTCCTCTTCTACATCTTCTTGCTTCGAAATCTCCTCACCAAGGCCCAACTTGCGAAACATGTAGCACCGACGCATGCGCTCCTCCCACATCTTGGTGGCACAAACTGCACAGTCAGCCGATCATCTTTCGAGAAGTTCTTTCTGGAACTGTAGGTCTCTCCTCCTCACCTTCTTCTCCACGCAGCTTCGGACCACTCACGAGGCGTGTGGTCGCATTGGCAATCATGCGGCGTTTTCTCTTCCAGGACAGAGGCAAGCCATAACAAGGATTCTGTGTATCAAATTGCGCATGCCAAAACACACATTTGCGGTACTCGGCCCAATTGCCATGTTTGCCCTCTACATGCTTGTTCAGATCCGACCACGTCACAAAACCGGCACCACATAGCTCACGCATCCGTGGTGGGCAAAGCTCAGGCAAACCTTGCAACGCCGCAGCACCCATGGGGTCATAGTTGCCGGTGGCAATACCTCGTATGCTCATGGCATCGCATTGAAAATATGGAGGCTCACTGTACGTGTTCAGGCGTTCGGACAGGACGTATTTGGGCTCCGGTCCCTTCAGCAACGTGCGGCTTTCTGTGCAGATTTCTGGCGCCTTGGCTCTCTTGTTGGTGTGTTCTTTCAAAATCGCAAACCACGCGATCCACACCATCAACGTGCCCTGTGCCACAGTAGTCCAAAGAGCTCTCAAATCATGTTCTCCGAAAAAGGTATCCATGTCATTGACTTTAAAGTCTCCAAACGCTGCTTCTCCTTGACCTTCCAAGCAGATTGAAACCACGCACCCTGATCCGACATGCCCAAGCGACAGGTCTCCAAGGCATCCACCAAAGCTTCAAAGCTAGTGATCTTGCTACTAGGATCAACGCTACAGCAGCGAGTCTCCCAGATTTCCTGCAAAAGAAGCCCATCCAACAAGGGCCAATCGCATCGCGAATCCGCGGACACGAGACCACCCTCCAAGAGAGCCAGTCGCCAGTACATGTTGCCCATCCCATTGTGTCGGCAGATGGACCTGTCGGAAATCCGTGCCAAAAGGCGTGATGCACCTGGTGCGCTCATCCTTCAAACTGTCAGCGAAACTCTTCAAAGTCCTGGGCGTCAGCAGTTCTGGGCCATGAAGGCAGCACGACATTCTGGATCTACCTGCAGCTGTAAACGCAGTCTCTCCACCAAAACACGTTCTGTCTCCCACAAGGCCAAGCTGTTGCTGGGACGTACAAATTTACCATCATGCTTCCGTTTTTCTTTGCAACCACCTAGGATCATCCATGGTTTCCTCTCTGACCAAGTCAGAGTGCCCTGCTCGTGCAAAGACTCGATGGCCTGACTCAAATCCGCCGGTACGGCGGGAACAGCTTGTTTCTTGCCGGTCACTCGGGTCCTTGGAGCCACACGTTTTTGTCGAACCATCGCCAGTGCTGCGGTCAAAGTTTTCACATCCTCGGGTTGTAATGAAACTGCATGGTCTGGTAACCTACGTGCTTCTGCTACCATGGATGCACTTTCGGAAACACCAAGATTTGTCTCTGCGCTCTCCGATACCACAGCTGGTGCATTTTCTACAGCGGCTTTTGGTACCAATGCACTCTCGGAAGCAGAAATGCCTGCCTCTGTGCTCTGCAATGCCACAGTTGTTGCGACGTCTTCCTTCAGAAAACGAATGCAAGCGCCACGAAGTTCTGTGGCCAACTGCTGTCGTGGTCGCGGGCGGTTGCCTTCCCTCACAGCCACTCCCCATGTTGCACACACGCGCACCACATCTGCTTCGCATTGTTCCTGACAGCTGCCCAAAAAGGTCAACAGGTTTGTCACTCTGTCCACGTCCATTGCAGCAACACATACATCACCATAGTCGCTGAATTGTCCTGCGATCTCTTCAGGAACACGCTGCAACAAAACAGCTAAAGACACAGGCGGCAACATGCCCACCACTTTCTGTCGGAACTTGCTTCTCAGCGTCTCCACGCTCACTTCTCGTCCTTGCTCTTTCCTGGGTATCTTCCAAACCGAGCATGCTGCACGCAGTTCCTGACGGCCGCCTCCCAGCACTTCTAGCAGAGAGAGCACTCCAGTAACAACATCAGGAGACAGAACCAGAGTTTTGAAATTTCCAAACTCTTCAGCGTTCTCTTCTACATGACCTACCAAAAGGTCTCCCAAGGTACAAGAAGCCGAACGCTCTGCCGCTCTATTGTCACTAACATCTGGACCCGACATGTCTCTTTGAGAAACCAATGCAGATCCTGCCCCTGGAGCAAGTGAAACCACACTGTCCATCCTTTCTGCAAGAAACTGGATGCAAGCATTGCTGAGATCTGCCTGAAGCTCTTTGTGAGGTCTCTCTCTCTTATTCTGTCTTACCGTGACTTTCCACTCAGCGCAAACTTTTCGAAAATCAGTGAACATGTTGCGCGCAATGGTGCCCAGACAGGACAAAGCCCTCACCAACTTTCTCACATCCACTGCATCCACACATACAGCTTTGTATGGGCTCAATTGCGGCCGCGCGTTTTCTGGAACGAACTCCCATAAGGCAACCAAAGGCAAAGGTTTAAGCAAAGTCAGCAGCTTCTGCCGCAAGGCATCTTTGATCTTCTCCACGCTGACTGCTCGGCCATGTTCCTTCTGAGGAAGTCCCCACGCGCTTTGCGCGGTGCGCAGCTGACTTTGACTTCCTCCTATAGCCTCCAGCAACGATGCCACCTGAGCCGCGTCATCAACACTCAAGCAACACGCTTGTAAATGCTGGAACATGGGATTCTTTTCATCGGCATGGCCAGCAAGTAGCTCGCCGAATGCTTTCATGGCATCACGAAACTGACATCACGCACGCGACAGGGAGACTCTGCTAATGCACTATACTGTGTGGGTGTCTGCTCTTGCGTCAGTTTCATTTGCTACTTTGCAGAAACAATATGCTCGTGCAGAAAAACAAAAAAGACAGTGCTGTGTCTGACGTTCGTGTCTGGACGTATCCTTTTCCGTACTTTTGGGCCATGCGGAAAAAATGCACATATACGCAACTGATCACCGAGACACATGCATCGCATGACGAAACGCATCGTGATACCACGGACCACATTTGATGTTTCCGAAAGGGTCGTGATACCACGGACAAGAACATACCAGAACATCTTTGGGACCTGAACTATGTTTGTTATCATGTCGGTTAAAGGGTCGTGATACCACGGACCAGAAAATACCAGAGCATCTTTGTTATCAGCGAGTTGTTGAAGAGAATTACCACACATTAGGTATCATGTCGGTGAACGGGTCGTTATACCACGGACCAGAAGGCGAGTTCTTGACATGTCGGTTAAAAGGTCGTGATACCACGGACCAGAACATCTTTGTTATCAGCGAGTTGTTGATGCGAATTATCACACATCACACATCTTACACATATACGCATCTCAACTGCACATCTCAACACATCACTGAGCGAAGACGTTTTCGGGCCGGAAGGTACTAGATCGCAGAACGCCGAAAGGTACACGAATTACCACGAAAACTCGACATCAGTTCTTGGGCCGGAGGTTTCCGAAAGGGTCGTGATGATAGCAGGGACCATGTTTGTTATCATGTCGGTTAAAGGGTCGTGATACCACGGACCAGAACATACCAGAACATCTTTGTTATCAGCGAGTTGTTGAAGAGAATTACCACACATTAGGTATCATGTCGGTGAACGGGTCGTTATACCACGGACCAGAAGGCGAGTTCTTGACATGTCGGCTAAAGGGTCGTGATACCACGGACCAGAACATCTTTGTTATCAGCGAGTTGTTGATGCGAATTATCACACATCACACATCTTACACATATACGCATCTCAACAGCACATCTCAACACATCACTGAGCGAAGACGTTTTCGGGCCGGAAGGTACTAGACACCACCACAATCTGGCGAAACACCGAAAAGTACGAGTTCTCGGGCCGGATGTTGACAATCTTGCGAAACACCGAAAAGTACCAGTTCTCGAGCCGGATGTTGACACCACCACACCACCACCACAAACACACCACCACACCACCACATCACCACAATCTTCCGAACTACCGAAAAGTACGAGTTCTCGGGCCGGTGTTGACACCATCACACCACCACCACAAAAACACCACCACAAAAACACCACCACAAAAACACCACCACACCACCACATCACCACCACAAAAACACCACTACACCAACACAAAAACATCACCAGACCACCACATCACCACAATCTTGCTAAACAGCGAAAAGCACGAGTTCTCGGGCCGGATGTTGACACCACCATACCACCACCACAAAAACACCACCGCACCACCACCACCACCACCACAAAGAACATCAGTTCTTGGGCCGGATGGTTCAGAAAAGTACGAAAATTACCACGAAAAATGAACATCAGTTCTTGGGCCGGATGTTGCAGAACACCAAAAAGTACGAAAATTACCACGAAAAATGAACATCAGTTCTTGGGCCGGATGTTGCAGAACACCGAAAAGTACGAAAATTACCACGAAAACTAGACTTCAGTTCTTGGGCCGGACGTTGCAGCGCCAAAACGTTAAAAAAACACGAGTTTTATTGTAAAAAGCCCGTTCAAGACCATTGCTTAACACCGAAAAGTACGAGAATTACCACGAAAAATGAACATGGAAGAAGTTGAAGACCCGAAAAAGTACGAAAATTTACAGACGAAACCCGTTTTAGACCCTGTCAAGAGCACCGCAGATACACGAAAAGTACGAGAATTACCACGAAAAATGAACATCGAAGAAGTTGAAGAGCCGGAAACTACGAAAATTTACAGACCAAACCCGCTCCCGTCGGTCGCGGCCACCCCGAAACTACGAAAATTCACAGACGAAACGAACATGCAGGCACGAAACCACGAAAATAGCGATGAAATCGCCTATGAATGTATCTCACGGAGTGTAACATGACATCCCACACGACTAGGTAAATACGTCGTAGGTTTTACAGTAGCAAAGGATCAAACATCAAAAAGGCTGTTGCAAAACGAGCTGGATCTGACAACGCAAAAACGTCAATCACCATGTTCAGTGTTTATTGATTTTTTCTATACCCTTCCATTTGTCTAAAAGGTTCCTGCTAGAAACCACCAAGCACCAGCACTCTGAGATCCTGTGGGTTTGCAAGACTTTGCAGTAAGCCGCACCTGTTGTGCAGGCTTCAAGTAAATGGGGAGATACTGCATGGCTGTGTCTCAAAACTACACTGGTTTCCAACTAGAATTTCACAACTGAAACTTCACCGACCTTTTCCCAAACAACATAGAACATCTGCATATCTCTCGTTCAACGATTCCATACAGACTCGAGCTCACGCAAACCCAAAGCTTGCAAAAGAAGAATTGAAATTGAATCCAATCATGAATTGAACATCTCGTTTTGTTCAAAGAAGTGGTTCGCTGCCGCAGGTTCTTGGGTTTGGGCATCTAACAAGCTGTTGCCCCCGTACATCGAACAAATGCAGAAAACAGCAGTGAAACAACAACCACCCGAAAAAGTAAGAGCAAATAAGAAGCAGAAACTCAGGTGTCCAGTGTCACCATATTTACCCAAACATTCATGCTGGCCCTGAAAGATGATATTCATGGCATCCAAAAGGCAAACAACTCTGAAAGTATTTCGACGCATGAGGTACAATATTTGAACAAAAAACCGCCAATGTGGTTGAAATGTGAACCTCCAGAGCCTTGTTGGCTTCATTCAGAAACTATTTGACTTTTGATGACTTGAACTCTTGCACGTTTTTTTTTTGCAATCAAACACTGAAGTTGATGTTGACAAAATCATTTTGTACACGCAAAATGTCAAACAGTTAGAAGCCGAACAAAGAAAGAACAAAGAACAAAGAAGAAAGATAATTCTTAAGTCACTCTAAGCCGGGAAGCCGAACAGAGAAAGCTGTCAAGTTTGGTGTTCGAAATGTTTGGTGTGCTCGAACGGACAAATCCTGTTCTGCTTCAGGGGCACCTAGAAATAAAAACCAGTGGGCGCCAGATCGAAGGCTCTTATCGCCACCTCAGTTCGACGATGCTCACAACAAAGATGCGATCAAAGTCTGTCAATAGAAAGCCATCAGAGTCTGTAAATCAGCCAAAAAAAAGTGGTAAAATTGGTAAGACTGTATCTGTAAAAAACGTCCAAAAAATGTTTCTGTTGACACGTGCGATCCCAACCTTGCGAGGTGCGAGTTGGTGTTTCGGTGAAGGGTGGAGCAGATTCGATGGGGTCACAGTCTTTCCAAAAATTGAAATAACAGGTATTTGCCCAGATCTTGTGGGAATTTCTAGTAAGTTGTGAAAAAATTGAATGTTAAGTAGAAGAAGGAGACTGAAAACATTAATTACGATTAGTAATATAATCAAACAGGATTGGCCAAGGATGGGAATGTAGAACTTGGCCAAAAATACAGTCGATGGCAACGTTTCAATAAGTTGTGGCTAAGGCCAATGATATCTTCCTGACAGACTGCCCGTCGCGAACATATTCAATTGCACCTGAATCCGTTTGGAAATGAAAGTTTCGCTGGAAACCTGGAGTTTTCAAACAAAATCTGAGGTTTTCCAAACCCAAAAAAGAATCACGGCTGTAGTAACGTTTAGTATGGATTAAATGCGGGTTTTTGTATAAACACCCGGATGGTTTTCTCACTATCACTACTGCTATTCTTAACAGTTTGCTCATGTTTGCTTGAAGCTAGAGTTTCAGGTTGGACGAAATTAAGAAATGACCAACCCAAGAATTATCAAACAAATTGATTGACAACTAGAGAACTTGGGGCACCGAACATGGAGAGCTGTTCCGAACTGAGAGATGTTCTGGGATGGCCTACCTCAATGGTTGGATAAAGGGCTGGCAACAGGTGGACGATGTCAAAATGAAAATCTTAGAAATGTATATCATGGAGTGTCTTCCCAAGCTGACATCCCACTCATAGCAAATACTTGTCAAGTTATGCCGCTGCAATGTCCTGAGAGGATCTAAGATCTAAAAGACTTTTGCCCAACGACCTGGATCTTCACAACTTGATTCACCACGGAAATTTCACTGAGCTAATCTTATCACAAAATTATTGAACATTGCGCCTTCTGATTCTGGTTTAGTCCAAAAACAACGCACACCTGCGCATCTTTTTGGATGATCTTTTCCAGATATGGCTGTTTTGCTCATGTTTGCTTGAGGCTGAAGTGTCAGGTTGGAGGGAACAAAAAGTGAAGACAAAAACCCACCTAAAAACCCTCGAAAGATGTGACAGCATTGACAACAGCAAACTTGGGCCACCAAACATGAAGAGATGAAAAACGTTCCAAACTCAGATGTTCCGATATGACCCACCTCAATGGTTGGACAAAGGGCTGCAAATACATCTTAAGATGCCACTGGTGGTCAACAGAGTCAGGGGAGTGGTGACAAGATCTCTTGTCCAAAGTTCATTCAAGTCCGACTGTTTCTCTGCTACACAGCATGTACAGCTATAGTATTTTTCTTGGAAACATATGAGAAGGACAGTGATCAACGTCTTTTAAAACATCCTCCTTGACACAGCACCTCCCCCATCTGCAACATTGCTGTTTGCTCATCCAAAAAAACCCAAGTGCCAGAACCTCACACGAAAGTGGTTTGTACAAAAGTGAGGGAGTCTTGAAACTGCAAGCTCATGTCAATGCGTTATCATGCTGCACAATTCTCTGGGCTCAAGAACAATGCAATGGAACATTGCAGCTGCAGACTCGGTTTTCTAGGCGCACACATTGGTGCAAAGTTCATTCGGTCAAGTCTGTACTAGTTTTTGTCTCAAAAGAGCTCTCAATTTGCTTTCACCTTGATATACACCAACTCCGCATAGGCCTTTTGAACGGACACCAAGGGGATCCTTTTCCACCAATCATCTTTTCCTTTGCATTGCTCCTTGCTCAATGAGAAGCATTTGATAGGAAAATCCTTGCTTTCCTTGTTGTACTCGAAATAGTGCAGGAAAACCTCCTTGTCAGAGGAATTTACAGCCAATTGCTCGCATTCTTCCGGTGTTGAAACGTTTTGTGCCTCACTTTCATTGCAATTCCCTTCTTTTTCATGCAGAAGGAGGTCATGAAAGTTGGTTTCAAAGTCTTCAGACTCTTGGGTAACATTCCATGCCTCGTTGCATTTCTTGACAAAAGTGGTCATGAATTTCTGCGGACATTGCTCCTCAAACTTGCCAAAGTCACAGGTGCCATCTTGGGAACTCCCTTCCATCAGCGAAGTTGACTCATTGAGAAGTTCGGTGATTGGTTCCTCTTTGAAGTATCCAAGACGGAGGTACTCCTCGCCAATTTTTGGATGTTGGATCAAGAACTCCATGCTCACCTTGTCTCCTTCACGAGGCGTAGCTTCAGCTTTCTTTTCCTTGCCAAAGGGATTGAATAATTTGCTGATGAACCTCCGGGCTTTGGATTTCTTGGGAAACTGAAACTTGATGCCCTCTCTTGTCCACTCCAAAGAAGAGTTTTGACCAATGAGGACCTTGCCGATGTCGGTCCCACTTTGTTCCCCAAGGTCGTATTCAATATTCTGAAGCTTCTTCGGCCAAGCGGCCGGGGAGAACAGAGTTGCACATCAGCTCCCGTGACGAGTTCTTCAACACATTCATCTCGGCACAACATTCCAAGTTCCAATCCACTTTCTCTTTTGGGGAGAAAAAAGGCCACAGCAAGCACCTGCGGCCGTCGAAACCGCAAGAGCGCCCACAACAGCCCAAGATTTCAGCTTCGACATGCTGCACCACTCTCTCGGCACAGGCCTGAGCAAAAGGAACTTGATGGCCTACCACATAATCTGCAAGGTCCTTTGTCTCGTTCTTCATCATGTCCAAGAGATCTGTGCATTCATCTTTGCACACTTGTGACAGGGCATGCTTCCACAGAGCTTTCTCTGAAGGAGTTGAGGCATTTTCTTTGACAGCTCTCATTCTGCCATAGCGTCGATCTCCATCCTGATCTTGCACACTGCCTTTTCGTGAAAGCTCTGAAGCTTCTTCTGCAAATGGAGCTCGTTTGGCTTCTGTTTCGTTGACGGTGCCGATGAGGGCGTGTTGGCAGATTTCGGGAGACGTTTTGTTCAAGGTTGCTTGGTGGATCTCATTTTCACCAGTGTTGCTTGGCCGCCGTCTTCGTAGCTGTCTTCGACCAGGGCCTCGCAAAAGCGCAGCGCCGAGGCCGCGACGGGCATTTTCGACAGGCGCTCTGCGGCCTCAACCACCGACACACAGCGGCAGCCGTCAGAGGCCTCGGAGAGGAGGAATCTTTGTCGGTCGAAACCGCCACGGCATTCCTTGGTGGTTACGGCATTCCGTGGTGGACATTTGCACCGATCTTCACCCTCCCAAGAGCTTTTTGCACCAAATTGTGCACATGGGTCTTCACAGTGGCAGTCGGAGCCTTCTTTGATGGTCTTCTTCAGATTGAAGCTGTGGCCAGACCTCCCCTCACAGTTTCTGGGAAAGGAGAGCTCCTTTGGGCACTGGCAAATGTTTGACTGCCAACCATGACTTCTTCTTGGCACCAAATTGTGCACATGGATCTTCCTCCTCCGAAGTGACCTCTGTTTCATGCATGGATGCTGTTTGTGGGGAGCCTCGCATGCCTACAACATGCTTCACAAAGGCCAGCAGCACAGCGAAAAACAACAGCATGGTGGCAGAGGACATGGCCATGATTAGGACACAAATCGAAGAGAGTTTTGTTCAAACTTCGGAGGAATTTGAGATATGCTTGAAGCGGCTGCAAAACAACACACCCTTTCATCATTTGGATGCAGCAGTCAAGGTGAAGGCGATCACAACAGCAATTCCGCAAAACATGTCGAGTTAAGACAAAATCATGGAGACCAAAAAACATCCAACAAAAACGCCATGCAACACACTGCAACACCAGTACATCCGTCATCTCTGTCGATTCAACTTGGGAAACACAAAGCTGGGTGCACCAACCGGGAGAACTTCATGCGCATCGTAGATTTTCTTCACCTGTCTCTTTTGTTCAAAGGAGAAAATGCAATGCAAAAAAAAATGACCAAACAAATCTAAAAAATGTCGCACTCTAACATGGGAGAACCCCTTCATGGACAGCTGGGGATGCTGAAACTGGCAAAATTCCAATTGCTGCCTTCATGCAAGGCAACATGACATCCTTTCCGATAGGAGCTTGCAAAACAAGCAATCAAACTAGATCGCCTTCCTTGTCCCTCTTGATGTAGCAGTAGAGAGCTCTCCTGCGACCTCAATTCAAAAGTGTGATCACAGTGAAGAACTTTCATGCCATCGCCATCCCAGTATGCGAAGTCTTCTGATTCTGGTTCGGTGCGAAAAAAACATGGCAAACATCTTTGCATTTTTGCATAATCTTTCCGAAGACATGGCTAGTTTGCCCAATATTTGCTTGAAACTGAAGCTTCAGCTTAAAGGGAATCGGAATTGAGAAAGAACGGACCCATGAGGCATCGAAAAAAGTTACGGCCGATGACAACAACAGCAGACTTGGGACACCAGGATGACTTCCTGCGAATACATCTTAAGTTTGACAAGAAAATGAAGCCGCCATCTGATACAACTCTAAGAAATGTATCTGATTGAGTGTCTTCCCAACCTGACATCCCACTACTAGGTTGTGAAATGCCAAGCGCTATGCAACACTGAATGCAGATGCTATGCAACCAGCAAAGCTCACGCCATAGCTTTTCTTACCGAACGTAGCGATGGCTTAGGCCTTTGAGCCGCAAGCCATGGAGGTCGATCCTCGAACAACTGCCAAAAGAGTATCCATGCCACATCTATACATTTTCATGCATTGTAATTTTCTGTGGCAAAAGGATGGATACCTTCAAAGGGCAACCTCTTCTTGGTGAAAGATCGTCACCAGAATCGGTGCTACAAATCCTATCAGCGCATGCTGATTCGGGAAATCACTGTAGCGAGCACCGCTTTCTAGCTTCCTCCACTCACACTGACCAGATCCGTGACTGACACGGGCATAGGACGATCGAAGAGGATATTGGGTTGCAGAGAATCTCGGCTGTGGTGTTCGGAATGAACGTGCATTGAAAGCCACATTGATGCCCATGCCATTTTGGTGATGCCACCCACGTTGCTCACCAAGCTTCATCAAATGTCGAACCAGGGCATCCTCTGTGGACATAGATTCACCAAATTGACGGCCATCTGTGCTGCCATCGCCATCCTTCAAGGGCTTTGACTTGGCCGCCTTGTAGACTTGTTTCACAAAGCCTGGGCAGTAGGAAATTGACCAACGGCCTTCTGCCAGGATCTTCCTCATGTGTGTGAGGTCCATCATCTTGGTACCTCCATCACACCACATATTCTCCGTTGAAGTCCAACGAAGGCTGGTGTTGGGACGTCGAAGCTCTGACCGCATCCACGCCACCGTAAACGCCAGCGACTTCTGAGCACCATACGAAGGAGTGTCTGAATTTGACTTGTCGTGCACATCTTTTGCATCGACAACCACGACCATTGGCACAGAGTCAATGCCAAAATCTGCCTTCTTTCCATGAAGATCTCTGTCTCTGGCTCCAGCAATCAGGCCTCTGCAAAGCCTGCCAATGTCAAATGCCTCCTCCGTAGAAAGAGTCTCAGCAGCATAGGTGGACCTGCATACCCGTGGTATGCGATGACTACGGCTGTCAATCACGTTGAAGTATCCCACACCACCACTTAAGAGCTGCTGATCTGCCAAAAGCACAAAGTAGCAGGCCTGCGAATAGACCTTCTCCAGCACTGGCCCTTCAGTCGAGCCTTCCAAGGTCACATTGCCCAGGGCCGCATCTGCAACCACCACAATGCCACCATTCATAGGATCCACCGGTCTGAAGATCATTTCATAGTAAGGATTGGCCTGAAACTGTCTAAGTGCTGCATTCGCCCTCACCACCGTTGCGATGGTCGGCTTCTCACCCTGCAAGGTTGACACCATGAATGCACAGTCAAAACGTAGTTGAGCCACCAACCATTGCAGGCTGCCCAGCAAAGCTCTCAATTGCTTTGCTTCACTCGCATTCAGGGGATCCGAAGGCATAGACTTCCGATTGCGAGGAAGATAAATCTCCTTCAGATTCTTGTGGTACTCCACCATGCTGAGTCGAATGGTCTTGTCCTCAGCTCTCCGGATCCGCTTTCCACACCAAACAAAGTCTTCTGTCTCCTTGGTTCCAAAACCCAACTCAGCACCGATTGCATCGAAGGACTTCATAGCCTCTGCACCACCAGTAAAAAGAAGGTCATCCACATGAGCAACCATCATGCCGCCCAGGGTTCGCTTGCCCTTCTCATCACCAATCCAAAAGAACCATGTTGCACCATCCAGTAGTGTCTGTTCCCAATGGTGCTCCTTCGCTGCTCTGCTCAAACGCAACCACCACTGTCTTGGGGCGTCCGCCAAGCCAAACACACCTTTGCGGACCATTGCAAGTTGCCCAGGTGCCAAAGGAATTGGAGGACTGTTGCGCTCATCAGTGCTCATGATATAGAGGATCCGGTCGACGTAAGGGTCGCCTTTCAAGAAGGCACTTTTCACATCACCAGAAACCAACTGCCAATCTGCATGCCATGCCGCCAGACTAAAAAGCAGGTGTTGCGATAGCCGGCTGCCTGTCGGTGCGTCCCGTCTGAGACGACCTTCCAAATTTGCAGCATCCCGGAAACCGGGTACCACCAACCTCGCTGACGGCTTCTTCTCCAGGTTGTTCTCTTTGGTGCGTAAGCCATCCGCCTTGTCCGTTAGGACGAATCTGGGACGGAGAATCTTGTTGAGCTCTCCTTGTTGGGCAAGTTCTCGTTTCACATCAGAGGACCGTTGCATGCTAAGGATCTGCACCGCCTCATTGTCCACATAGACTTGCCACCCCTTAACGGCAGCCTCTGCCCAAAGCTTCTTGTCTTCAGCATTCATCTTGCTCCAAGCGTACTCTTTACGACTTGCTTGGACATTCAAGGCCTCGAAAGATGCACTGCCACAAGGTAGAAGTTGGAACAATGACTTCTGGACTTCCCAGTCCCTTTCACATAGAAAACTCCAACGGCCATCCCATGAACCATGATCTGTCTCCAGGCACTCCACGGGGTCTCTGCGATCCATCTCAGCTCTAGCTTGAAGTTGAAGAAGTGGATGTACATCAGCTGATGTCGAAGCCAATTCACATAGTTGACTCCAATCCAGCACTAAAGCCTCAAAGTTAGATCGCGTCGTCGTCGACTCCGTTGGATCCTCCACTGGTCCAAGGGGTCGGCCACGCTCACTTTCCAACTCGGGCGGTTGAGAAGCAGTTCTCTTCTCACCACGGCCTTCAGCACCACGAGACAGCGATCTGGCTCTCTCGACAGCACCTTGAAAAGGAACTCGACCACGTGCCTCACCACTAGGCACCCCACTGACCGCTGCGGCTCCACCAAGACTTCTCCAGTAGGACCTTGAACTTCAGCTGGTGCTTGTCGAAGTTGAAGAGGAACATCATCAAGCACCAAGGAACTCATTTTGGAAGGGTTCCGTGTAGATCCACCACCAACCACTGAGGATTCTGGTGCAGTGGGAACCACTGCCGGTTGAATTGCGGCCACCACCTCACTGGTTGACAAAGGGGCAACAGGAGCGGAAGGAAGATCTTCTCCAAAAAGATCTCGCAACTCCTCGTCCTCCTCCTCGGCCTCGACAGGGACCTGTGACCCTCGGGAACTTCAGGGAGTGGCACCGACTCAATCACCTCCTTGATCGCCGCCTCCCATGCACCACTCGAAATCTGCTCCAAGGTTGATGCTTTCCTCACATGCTCCAACCCACACTTCGTGAGTTGACCACGATGCCTCAAGAAACAATTGCTCTGCCCCTCCAATGCCACCAACATCGCAGGGCCATGCCATCTCCTCAGCTGCAACTTCCGACGGGTCGGATATGAGCCTCTTTGCCTCTTCGGGTTATATTTGGTCTCCCTCCAAAAGTAGCAAAGGTCTCCAGGTTGAGGTGCATCTCTGATCGTCGAAGTTCTGCTTCGGGCCAACTCGGCTCGCCGCAATCCACGGCTGAAGTGCAGCCGAACCATAGCCACTCGGGCTACCTCTCTGGCCGCCAACTGCTTAGCCAAAAGAGGCTCTTCTTCCACCAAATGATGTTCAGGAAGACGTTGTTGAACACCAGCAAGCACATCACCCACAGGCGGAGACTGACGGCCTGTGACCACTTGCAAAGGAGAAAAGCCCTCTTCATTGATGTCCGAATTGTAAGCAGCTGTCGCCTCACCCAGTGCCATAGAAAGCTCTTGAAAACCTGCAACTGACTGAGCTCGCACAATTGCTGCAGTGATGGCTTTCAGTGTGCCTCCAGAACGTTCTGCAACGCCGTTTTGCCAAGGACATTGCACACCAATGTGGTACAAGTGGATGGTCTGACTGGCACACCACTGCTCGAACTCATTGGAAATGAATTCTCTCCCTTGGTCTGCTACCAAGGTGATGGGCCTTCCCATCAGAGGGATCCATAGGGTCATTAAGAATTGGATCACACTGCTGGAACTCTTGTCCTTCACCAAGGCTGCTGACTGAAATCTTGAAACACCATCTGTTGCATGAACGGCGTAGTAGGTCTGACGAAAGGCATCCTCCAGCAGCACCAGGTCGATGTGCACCTTCTCTCCAACCACCGAAGTTTGGGGCAAAGTAGCTGGTCGTTGAGGTCGAGGTGCCTTTCTTTCATCGCAAACAGAGCACTTCAGTTGTTTGGCTGCCAAAATTGCTTCTTGTGGTGCACCACATGCCATCAAAGCTCTGGCCAAACGTAGTGGTGCCCGATGTCCTGTGTTCTCATGTAGCCGATACACAGCCTGCCGAACCCCAGGACTAATCATCACCTTCTTGGAATCCTCCTCCACAGCAGGAACCATTTCATCGGACGAGCCACCACAGGCAAAGCCGATGTTGGATTCTCTTCCACTGCCAACACCTCATAGTTTGCAGCCTCACCCCGTTGTCGTTGCTGGAGCCTCGTCTCATAGTCAAACTGTTCCTGAAGAGCAGAAACGATGGTTGCTGCAAAAGCTTTGGGATAATGCCCAGCCAAACGGGTCACCTTTGAGCCACCAATCACTGGTGCATGCTTGTGATCACCTTTGCAGCGCCGCCCCAGCAATCTTGAAACCAAAGCCTGAGAAGAAGTAACCACTTGGGTGGCCTTGCGATGAAAGTCACCATCAACATTCTTCAGACCAAATTGGCACTGATCCACAACCACGCTCCTCACTCGAGCGTCCCGACATAGTTCAGCTACTGAGTTCACCCTCCAAGCAGCCGAAGTAAGCGGGTTCTCAAGCATGAAGTGTCGATGTGCTCTCAGTTGCATCCATGCCAGCTCCACGGCATAGTCAACCAACACCAATGCTCTGGCACGAATCTGCATCACATCAACATTCGAATTCAAGAACATCAGCATGCTCCATGGTCCACACGGAAAGGCCAACACCAGAAGGTAAGGCTTCTGCTGCTTCAACACCAACTTGGCGGCACGACGATGATCTTCCAACTGAAAATCCCATTGCGTAGCCAAGGTCATGCTGGCTCCAGCTCTCAAACCTCTGCGTCTGGCTTCCTGAGCAACCGGCTCAGTGTCCGTGTAGACCTCTGTCACAAAGGGTGAAGGAAATGCCACCTCCAAGGTGAACACCTCATTCATCTGATCCTGAAGCTCTTTGAAATACTGAGCCTCGAGGACCTCATAGATCTCAAACCGATTCTTCGAAACAGCAATCCTGTCTCGGCAATGCTTGTCCCACGCCTGAGAAATCATCTGTTTGATCCCAGACTTCATCTTGCCACTCAACACACCAGGGCTCTCATCAGCAACAGTCGAGGAAGATGATGACTGTTGCTGACCTCCACCAATCATATAAGGTCTCCCCAGCCTTGTTGATAATGCTCTCCATGCTGAGCCACCATCCTCTCGTGATGAAGCTCCTGTCGATGTTCGATGCTCAGACGCCGCACCTCCTCCTTGCTCATCTCCTCCAGCTCCATGTCCTCGGCTGCCATGCTCGACACCATACTTGAAACCAGTGAACTCGGAGCCACCCCCGTCATAGATGGTTGAGGACCGTTCGACAGGTGTGTCATCAACTGCTGGAACATGAGGCGAAACTTGTCGTCTTGCCTCGAGATAGCTGTCATCAACCTGTCTTCCACCTCTTGAATCTTCTTGGTGTCGGGGCTTCCGGAACCTGGGCTTTCCTGAGACATCACAGGCATCACAGGCTGCGACGAAGATATCGTGACAGCATCTTGGGAAGCTCGAGACCGGCTGTCTCGATTGGGCATTGTGGCCATCACTGACCACGAATCTTCTGCTTCAACTTCTCCACCGTGTCCTTCTCCTCCACCGGCTGGTGCAGCAAAGTAGCCAGCCTCACCAAGTCTTGCTTCAAGGATGGAAGACCACCACGGGGACCCACCAAAGCACGAATCGCTTCCTCCTTCTCCTTGGATTTCGCCACCAGCTGGGCCTCGGCTTTGGTGTGCTTCATCGCTTCCCTTTGGATGGCCGCCTTCTGACCCTTCATGCTGCGCACCATCAAAATGTTCCCAACCATCGGGTCCTCCAGGTAGGCCATCTCGAAACCAAGCCTGTCTCGAAGGAAGAGGCACTCTGCCAAGAGGGATGGATGCACCTTCTGGATGGCTCTGGTAAGGTGCAAAGCCGGCCAAACCTTCTGCACCTTCATGGACTCGATCTGTAGCTTCCAATCCCCACAGTTCTTGACATTGGGATAGGGACAGGGCAAAAACCGAATGCCAGGCCGCTGCAAGAGCCACAACCAAATTCCATGATCGTGCCATTGACGACGGTCTACCAGCCTGCAAAACAACCGGCTCCATCTCAGAGTCACTTGTGGTGGAGTCTTGGTCTGCTTCACGTCCATGGGAGCGTCGACGTTGAGAGATCAATCGATGGTTTGGGCTCGATGCTCGAGCCAAAGTTGTCGGGGTCGAAGTTGAGGTTGCTGACTCATCTGCTGAACCACGAAGAAATGAGTAATGGCTTGCAATCAAACTTGACTCCACCAACAAATGCTCCTTCTCATCTGGTTGGTTGCACTGCTTGGAAGAAAACAGTTTGTATTGAAGCCATTGAGGTCTAGAAAAATAAAGTTCAACAACACCATCTTGACCACACCGATGCCATCTACCACCTGACTGCTGGGTGAACGGACGCCATGTCTCTGACGTCGAGGGCAGCAGCTCCAGCATGAAATGACCTGCAACCATCTGCTGTAGCTGAAGCAATCCAGAAGAAATGTGAGCACATGTCAATGTTCTTCTTGCAAAGTCCAGAACTGCACCCACTGCTTCCAGGAAATCCCGACCAACCAAACAGCCCAAGGTGTTTACAGGCACTAATGACACCCAGAAAAGAATGAGGGTTTTCCCAACCAAGGCAGGAAGTCGCCACCGTTGCAAGGATGGAACTACACCATTGTTTCCAAAACGAAAATTCTCACTCTCTTCATGAACCAAAACCAAATCTTGGATTGCTTGAGGTGCTGCTTTGAGGGTTTGAAGATAACCCCTTAGCCTCTCTGGTCCTGCACAAGTTCTATTGCATGCCGAATCCAGTGCCCCAACCAATTCTTTGTCTTGGGGTAAACCAATCTGTTGCTTGGGAATGACAACACCTTGGGAAAACGATTGAATCAATGCTTGTTCCAGGTTCAATGCTTCCGATCCAAAAACTTCTCCAACCAGCGATTCATTTCCGACCACTAACACATCGTGCACAGGAAGCGCATGCTCCACCACGTCTGTTGCATGAACACCAGTTGTCGAAGGTGCACCACTGCCAGAGTCCGCTTCAGTCACACGAACCTGACGCATCGGTTTCCGCTGAGTGTTGTTGCCACCGTCTGATTTCTTTCGCCCCAAGCCTTGTCCAGGTTTCTTACACGAAGCATCGCCGGCCCAATGGCCGTGTTCACCACAGTCAAAACAGGCATGTTTTCCAGATGCCTTACGTGCTTCTGCCTGATTGCTTTGGCTTCGACGAAAGGTCGAGTCACCAGGCTTGCCATTGTTGCGACCATAGCCTCGATCTTTGCGGACCGACTGCAGTTGTTGACGAGCCTCCCGCATAGTCACTAAAGCTTCGGCCGCTTGTTCCATGCCCTGCTCAAAGTCATCTAGCACCGGTTGGTCGATGCCTTCATCCTCAGCTTGTTGAATTTCGGCAGCAAAAACCTCTGCCTCAGCTTGAAGTACATCTTCCAATGAAGGTTGCTCACCGGCTCCTTCATCCGCCACTTCATTCTCATCTTGCTCTTCAATCACATCTTCGGCATGTTCCGTCACATTGGCTTGACGGGTGCTGCGGCATTCGATCGAGATGCCACTGAAGAAGGTCTCGACCAAGAGGACAATGTAGAAGCCCTCGATGACATAGACCCCAAACTCTGCCCACCATGTTGTGCTTTACCAGCATTGCCCAAGAACATTCTCTTGATGGTCAAAGGCCGACGATCCAGTTTGCGATAGAGTGGATCGTTCTCATGAAGATCTCGGAAAAGACGAAGGATTTCAGCCTCCATGGTGGCATAGTCCTCACTGCCTTGAAGGGCAGTGTCAAGTAGTTGACGCCGCAATGGATCCAAGCCCAGCTTCTGACGAAGCCACCATCCCAGCTCTCCATCACCAATCGCCACACCTTCACCTTTCAAATCCGCCACCAGTGAACGAAACCTCGTGCAAAACTCACTGACCCGCTCTGCCGGCTTCCGGGCCAAGTCCAGGTAAAAGGCTTGACGAAGTTCTCCTCTCTTGTCCAGGGTGGTGCGACCATTCATATCTTCCCAGGCCTTCATCAGGCGGTTGATTCCTGCCAGGTAGTCAGGTGAAGAATCAGGGTCTGGAATCTCTTCACCCGTGTCAGGATCTGTCAAAGTAGCAGCTGGAACATAGGTAAGATCCTCAGGACTGAACTCTTCGCCCCTCTGCCGTGCTATGCCCTCCTGCCGCAGCAGGAATCTCGCTGCCAGATTGTATCCTGTAGTCTTGGACAGATCTATGCTACTCAGCCACCAAGTCACATCTCGTTTGAATCTACGCCACGAAATGGGGCTTCCATCCCAAACTGGAACCTTGCTCCAGGGACCATATCCTTTGTCGTCGTCGGCCATTCGGTGGACGGCAAAGAGATAGCCGAATTCAGAAGTGAAACTTCCAGCCCAAAGTCACACCAATTCCCACGGCGCCTCCGCTTGGATGCACTCGAGGTCCAAAGTGTTTCCTCTGCCAGAAAGATGCCAACGGAGATTGCGCAGCCACTGATCGCAAGAAGGCGCTCCGCTACCACTGTGAAATGCCAAGCGCTATGCAACACTGAATGCAGATGCTATGCAACCAGCAAAGCTCACGCCATAGCTTTTCTTACCGAACGTAGCGATGGCTTAGGCCTTTGAGCCGCAAGCCATGGAGGTCGATCCTCGAACAACTGCCAAAAGAGTATCCATGCCACATCTATACATTTACAAACAGAAACCATTGGGTCGCATCGCCCCACCCGGTGCCTAACATCACATGAGCCTGGACGCTCCTAGCAGGATTTACAGAGCAAGGCGGCAATCTCAACGAAACACAAATCTAATCTATGCCTAACACTAAACTAAATCTACATCCTGCATTACATAGATGAATCATAGATGCAATATCTTTGACTATCACAAGAAAGAAATTGCACACTTTTGCACCAACATGTTCACCCATCCAAAATGGAGGTACTCACCATGTAAGCAGTTTGTAAGGCCTACGTAAGGGAATCGCCCCTTTTTCACAGCCTTATAACCTATAAGGAACAGTAGCTCCAAATCAAGTATCCCACCATTCCTTCCATGTTCCCTTTCAAACCTTCACTTTTTAGCCACCCTTTGGAAGTTCCAACGAAATCACTCCTGCAAACTGCTTCCAAGGAAGGCTCCATAGCCTGCTTTTGGTGAATGGATGATGGCAGGTTAACTCTCCAAGTTTTGTGGCTTGAAATACGGTTGGTCCATGGTAGAAATCCAATCACCACCACTTGGGTGGTGCTAAAACCCTGTAAATCATGGTAGATTTCCACTACCAACCTCCCTCAACTGGTGAGTTGAGTTGATCCCGGATTTCGAACGGTTGAACCATCAACCGGTTCAGGTCCCCATGGCAGCACACCAAAGGACCAAACGCTGACCTGAACCATGGCTTCTCCACCTGAATCATGGCGATGTTGGACAATTTGTCTGACTGTGGTGGATCGATCTATCTGCCAAAAACATACGCTCCCGAAAATGAACGAACGTCCCCCCCTAAAAAAGGGGGCCATTTTCAAAAGGAACGGATCCTCTTCCAACCACTATTTTTCAGTTAAACATGGGACGTTTTCGGGGGAGTTTCAATGCAAAGACGAAACGTTGAGCTCTGTCCAGCTACCCAACTTCAGCCAAATCCATCCAAGGATTCTTCAATCGATACGGCCTCTAAAACAGGCCATTAAGACCTCATGAAAAAGACTGACTCTGCCATTTGCACGAGGAAGTTAGAGCTTAGAACTAGGAATTGAACATATTTTCCTTCAACTGTGGTATCATATATTTGCTAGCATTCCACATATTTCCCATAAATTGTCTTGGCCATTTCCAAAAAGCCTTCCAAATTTTCGCTCCCGCCCGCCTGGATGATCCAAAGGGATCCATAAAATTCTCGGCGTTGCTAAGGCGAAGGTGGCTTGTGATGGCTGTCCGGTCTCATGGTTGTTCCGGCATGCTTCCAATTTGTTGATTCCTTCGGACTCAGATGTGATTCACCTTGGGTCTATGAAGTGAGTGGTTTGTTTGTGTTTGTGATTCTTGGCCATCACAAAGGGTAAAGTTTTGACCACTCAAATGCCAGCAGCTACAGGCCAGAGACATTGGTTTTTGGCAAGCTATGAAGTTTATGGAACAAAATACTACCTTCCAACAGTTTCGTAAATGATTTCCCTTGAATATGCTAATATGTTACTTTGTCAATCACAAGTATTAACTATTAACTCAAGAAGTATTACAGTAAGTATGCCATCATTTCGGATTGATTCAGCAATTATCCATCAATAATCCAAGGAAGAGAGCGGATCCCACTGCCGTTCATAGGCACCTATCGGGTGTGCAAACCAAGATGTCGACAATCTGGGAGATCTCCTGTCGTTGCCTAGCTTGAAATCTCACGGAAAATTTCAGGGTCAACGCCGTGAAATGATGTAGCTTATGGGTTTCCACCTGAACTCGTGCTTTGCTAGGAGCACAAGCCAAACGCAAAATCTTTTGATCACAAATTCAGCTTCCCTCAACAATCCTTCCTAAGCTTCTGGCTTCTTCCATGTCATTGACCCCCCATGGACCTTGGGCTTTGAGCAAACAAGTTTACTTGCAAATCAAATGCATCTCACGCATCTCGGCAATGCAAATCACCTGTGGTCGTGGCCAATCGTACTCGGCACCTTGACCATCAACGGGTCAACAGGACATTGCACTTGCCAAAAGGCAATCGAACAGAAAGAAGACAGCTCCAACCGAATGAACCATAAGCGAAAAGATTATATACACGTCCATATAACAAAAATAGAAGAGGAAACCACTTATTCGTAGCAGCAGGATTTCTTCAGAAAATCTAAAGAGACTTGCCAAACGGAATTGGTGCGTTCTTCGTCCAAGCATCTTTGCGCAGTAGCTAATCAGCTTCAGTGTTCTGTACGCCTGTCAAGTTGCAATGCAACTCAAGGTGCAAGACAGCTCTAGAGCTATGACTTTCGGAGTTCATGTGAACCTCTAATAAACGTGATGATGTTTTTTACCGGCTAGGGTAGAATCCACTTATTGTAAATTGAGAAAATGGAAAACTATTGCGGCGACTTCATGGCATTTCGTTTGGAATTTTTTGAAGCTGAACGAAAAGATCCGAAAAATTCGCCATTGAAAATCAATAGTTGGAAGATGAAATCTCCTTTGGAAAGGCCCGGCCTATTTTCAGGGCCAATGTTACCTTTACAGGCGGCTGTGGGACATTGGCCAACCCACCTCTTGGTCCGTTCCATCGGGGTTCCCACCTGCATAGCTAGTTCCCGCGTGGGACAAATGACCTCAAGTGGTTTGTTTGGGATTCAGAACACAGGAAGCTGCCAGAAAAATCAAATTAAAAACCGAGTGGTATCTTCAATCATACTGTTGATGGAAGAAATCCTGCATCTGGCATATAATATATAGCAAATGCAAATAATGGGATAATCATCATCCTTGGTGGTGCAGGATTTTGTCCATCAACAGTAGCTTCAATCACATCAAATGAACATGCCACTATTTGATTCCAGTGCTTCGGGCACACATGACCTGCGCACCCGCACAAGTGCCACGGGCGAAGCAGCACGGTATGCAAGGCCATAATCCATGTTCCTGGCCTTCACAAGAGCGGTGCCGACAGTAGGGGTTTGCCAACCATCACCGAACTATAGCAAATTTAGGGATGCTATGCAGTCAGCTGCCTGTGCAATCTTGCGTACCAATTGCACCAGCGGTAGCATGTACCTCAACTCACACGCTTCGGTCAATGCCCCTAAGAACAACGTCCCTGATAGCGCTTGTAAGTTCAAAGTTGTCAATCGCAACAATTTCAAGATTCTGTATTCAAACTCCTGTACTTGAACACCTTCCCTACAATTCTATCTTGCTACATTGAAGCATATGGAGATTTACCATGTTGGAAACCTCAAACAAAACAACGACCTTGGGACTCCATTGACCTTTCCACATGGACTCCCAAGGCCCTAGAGGCCCTGGCGCCAAGCTCTTCCCAGAGCCGGTTTCGGCGGCGATGACCTCAGATTCCATACCAAGAAGTTGCTAAAAGGAAACAGAACTATATGGGGGTTTCCTAAAATGATGGTATCCCAAAATGGATGGTTTATAATGGAAAACCATCTGAAAATGGATGATTTGGGGGTACCACTATTTTCGGAAACATCCATATAGTGAAGTGATAATTACCTGGCAATTCTGCGATCATGCCCTTTTGGGGATGGTGCAAACGTGACCTAAACAAAGGTGAAGTGACATCCATCTAGGGGAAAAAAGGTCACTTTGAATCACCTGCTATCCATTCATTTGTCAAAATTTCAAAATTCCTCAGCGTGTCAAAAAGTGCTTCCTTTAAAAATGTTCGCTTTAAAAACAAACATTCAAGTCTTCAGTGCGCTTTTAGAATATACAAATCCAATCCAAAAGCTGAGGATCTTGCCACATTGTCACCTCCCAAGATATGAGGGATGGCCTCCTGCTGAACCTTAACCCAAAAAAAATGACACCTGACAAGTTCTTTACACCTCCGTTGTTTCTTGTGAAATTCCCACCCTCGAAGGAGGTTCCGAGTTTCCCCAACTGGTGCAGGTGTGACCAACTTGGGTGCTTCAGGATTCTCTCGAGAGTCCAGCCCTCAGCAATGCTGGTGAAAACGTGCCCTTTTTGGAGATGGTGAAAACGTGACCTGGTGGTTTGTGACCTCCAACTAGGGGAAAATAACGGGTCACTTGATATCACCTGGTAAGCGGTGTTTTGGTGATTCATTTCGCATCCGAAATTGACGTTGTTTTGTGTTTGTTTGGTTGGATTTGTTTTTCGCCATAGATCTGTTTTTCGTATTTTTCTCTGTTGACATACAATGTATTTTTTGGGGGCTCGCCCATTTTTTTCCGCAGCCACCGGGGCAACGTTCCACCAGTGACGGTGCGAAGAGAATTAAGACTGTTGGGGAAATCATGGAGGTTGAACACGGTGCGAAGAGCCCGTAGATTTAGAAGACACATGAAAGAAACCTCTGCTACTAGGTGTCAGGTGTGCTTTCGTACTTAGACACTTCCATTGATGATTCTCCGCACATGCACAGCAGCATTATCAGCACCGATATTCCTGCTGATGCATTCGAATTGACTCCTTGACATCTCAAAAATTCCAAATCACTGAAGTCTGGGTCGGGTTCTGATGAGGTACATGAACACATCATCCTTCTGAGCAGTTTCCAACTGGAAAATCACCGAATGTTCCACAACATCCAGGGGGTGTCAAAATTTACCCCTATGGAAAATTCTCTCTCAGAAGTTTCTTTTGGGGCATCAATTTGTCCCCCCTTTACTTCCGCCAAGGAAGGAAACAAACCTTCCCTTCAATCTTTGTAAGCTCTTGGGGTACTTCAGATGAAATGACTCAACTGACTAGGCTTTGGCTGTCTTGGAAGAAATATTCTGAAGCATCTGTTTGAAGCTCACCAAATGGAGGTTCAAATATCCTTTCTCCCCAGAAGGGCTGCAGCCCGTTGGAATCTTCATGAAGCCTTGTTTCTTGTAGGCATCCTGAAGAGCGAAGAGAAATAGAATGTGCCAAAAATGGGGGCAAAAGCATGCAAGAGCTATGTCAACCTATATACATGTGACATCTTATTGCATCAAGGAGTCTGAAGCATTTCCTATAATCTTTAACCCTTCCACGAAGCTAGTAGCTTCATAAACCAAGATTTCAGCGACCAAAATCTAACCCATAACCCGAACGTCCTTGACAAGCTCATGAGCAGCTTGAAGCTTGTGAAAGGGTACGTTTGGCCAAGCGTGATGCTCCACATGGTATGGCATATACCAGGCCAACTTCTTGTAAAGCCACCAAGTCGACGTCGTCCTAGCACAAATCCAGGCATTGGTGTCCTTGGAAGTCACAGGGTTTGCGAAACTTGCCAAACTTTGAAACCCGTGGCGAGCACATGAAAGTCTCCCCCAAAAAAAAATCGACTGTGGAGTCGAGTGGAAAGAGACGTCGTTTTGAACGTTGACTAAAATTGATATCATATCCAATCGATACTAAAAAGCACATCAAATGTCAAGCATCTGTATATGGGCCCATCTTGCAAGCTCTGTGCTCAGCAAACTGGTACAGCCTCAAATGTCCTGCACCAATGCAGTGCGGAAGGATCCAAAGCAACAGGACTTTCACACCAACGACACTGGGTCGAATCAACGAAGCGAGAAGAACGCACACATAGCCGAACAAGTAACAAGCTGCTTCCATCCTCACCACCTTCTGAGTAGCTTCAGGCTTATCCACCACCCATGGATCTACCTCATTGTAACAAACAATTCGTGCCATTCGTATTACTCGTTCAAATCCAAAAGGGTAGCCACTGATGAATTGCAAATATCCAGGCAATGATTTCGTTGGATCATCCAGATCAACAGATTCACCACTCAATTCGGGATCCTTTGAAGGATCGTTTGTAAATCGATGATGCGTCCAATGAAAACACCAAAACCATTTGGCTCCGCGGAAGTTTTCGAAGCCAAGGAGATGGGCAAAAATCGTGTTGAAGGCTTTTGTCTCAAAGGCAGTGTTATGCACCATCTCATGAAATCCATTGAAAAGGAATGACTCAGCAATTCCAAAAGGAATCTCTGCTAGCAAAAGGAGACCCCAATAACCATGATCATAGGCCCAAGTCACCAACATTGCACACATTGCAAGAAAACTCATGTGAAAAAGTAATTGAGCAAATCCCTCCACATCAGAAAGTTGCATAACTCCTTCTTGTCTCATCTTTTTTTGGCTGATCTTTGGCAGGGGAATGCTGTCCCCTGCCCCATTCGAGGCAATGGGTGCCATTTCTTCCATTGAGGCCATTGGGGCTAAACCAAACTCTCAGGTCGAGAACCCGAAATCCGCCGGGTCGAGATGAAAAAGTGCTGCAGCACTTTTTTTTTTGTGTCAGAGGGAATGAGACATGGACATGGGGAACTGGACATGTGACATGAATGAAATATACATATATATATATATATATATTTGATCAAGTTATACAAGTGAAAAGGTAGTTGAATCAAAGAGTCCTAAACAAAAATCGCAATATGCGCTGAGCTGGTTCTGTTGCCGAGCCATACACATTTTGATTCCTGTGCACTCACACAACATATCCGCTTGATTTTGTTCTGCTGTTTGAGCTTCCAAAAAGCTCAGTGTGTGCAGTTTGAAACTAGACTCACCTGCGAAAAACTGTACAACTCCTGAGTTGACGTAGTTCAACGGTGATTCAGATCAAATACTGTATATGTTTGAAATACGCACCCCCGCCCGTTGCGGGTATAAGTGCGCTTGCAAGGCCATTCTGGCAAAAAAATGGGTATTGGATATCAAGCTGGGAAAAGCAGCTTTGGAGCAGGACCAAGTGCACAGCTCGCCGCTGAAATGGCTTGATACCTGAAACACAAGGGCCAGGTACACTGCAGCTGGGGAGCGGTACCAAAAGCACAGCTCCCTTCGCGAAAAGCGTGCACCTTGGCCATGCGAAGCTCGTTTCTGAAACGAGATGACGAAGCAAAGAGTGAAGCACTGGATCCCCACGATCCTCATGCACTCCCAAAGTCTCTCCGGCGCTTGTTTGCAACTTTCTTCTCAAGGATATGTGGATACGATTCGATGGTTTGCAAAACCATCCTCAAGGAGTCTTCTGGTGTCAAAGTGGCAGTGTTGACGTCACCAGTTGACCTCTGGTTTACCATGGTGCCCTTCTTGCCAGTATCATCTGCACCAACAGCAACCACAAACTCCTGCAGATACACCCTGTCAAATTTCACGCTCTTTCCCGGCTTTGAAACTTCCCCGGGAAGGTCGTTCAGAGACTTCACCTTCTCTACAAGGTGGCTCAGGTGGATTTCGTTGCTGTGACTCACGGTGCTGGTGGAACAACCCATCTGAAAAACCAATCTAATGTGAGTCACGGAGAGAGGACAGGATCAAGTATCAAGATGTATCAAGTAGATCTGTTGCTTGAGCCCCAAAGATTTTGAAAAAGTACCATGGGCAACATATACCAAGTTGAAGCCACCCCCCTTCAACAACCTGCAAGAAATCGCAGCAACCTGAGCATCCAAACCCAAGGATCTGGCAGCTCCTTCCACCACCTGGGAGGTGGGATCATGTTGGACCACCCTTCTGCCTGGCTGATGTTTTTTTGGGTGTGAAAAAATCGCACCTCAGGCTTCAATCCCAGTTCAGTAAAGTTCCTGGAGAACTGACAGAAGTGACTGTGACGTTGATATCACAGTGTCATACTAATATATACACAGCTTTTTTTTTGGATCGTGCTGTGGATAAAAAAACTCATGGTGTCAATTAGAAAGTGCTGCATTTTTTGAGCCCACTTTTGTGAGAATTCCCACGGAAAGAGTAGACATCAGAAGGATTGGAATCTTAGGACATGGGGCAGCTGTATATTTTTCAGATCTAAGGAATGCAACCTCACGACAAATGCGAATCTTCAGTGTCCTGATGTTCGGAAACACCAAATTTTTCGCCCTTTTTCTTCCCCTGGCGGATCGAGAGTTGCGGGCCCCATTTTTTGGGACCAAAGGAAAAAACATTTTTGGAACCAAAAGACTTCGAAAGCAAAGTTGGAATCTTTTTCAAGTGAACTTGGTTCCAAATCCCTTTTTCGAGAAATTTATCCCTGATGAAAACTCGGTTTAACGCCACCAAGTCTTCATAAGAGGGTCATTGGTCATTTCATGCACAACACTTGGGGCCCAACCTATAAACTCCTCCAAATTCAAACTCCACGTCTGCATCCATGGGAACCTCACATTTAAAAAAAAACTCAGCAACAGCTGTCAAAACACCACAAATATCCACGGAATCTGCAGCTGTTTGGCAATGAAAAAAAAGTGCGCGAAACATCTCCGGCCTTGCCACCATTGATTTGCAGATACTCCGCTGGCACATCATAGATGTGGAAGATGATTTTCTGGCGAAAAAAAACCAGCAGCAGATTCTGGACCCCCCCAAAAAAAAGTCGGCTGGGATACAGGGATACAGAGAGCTTCCAAAAAAATGGTTGTAGCGTACCAAAAATGGCAGTTTTGTTGTCACCAAAAATCCAAACTTCAAATCTTTTTAGTCCGAAATCCGAAATCCAAAGCCCTCACAGGCCCCCCCCTCATAAACAGCTGCCACAAAATGATCCACCATATGCAAAACCCAAGCCAAGCCAATGTTTTTGGGATTTGGGGTTTTCGCTTTTCTTTTGGATGTGGGATAGACAAGCTTGAAATTTTGGATTTGGATAACCGAGGTCACCAAAATCATTCGGCAATTTAGTGGCTGTCCGAAAATGGTCCGAGGCTCAATCGATGCCCAGGTGGCAATTTCTTGTGAAGAAAAGTGGTGCGCGACAAAAACTCTCAACTTTGCATTTTCTTCGGTATGGGGCAACGCTGCAAATATTGCTGGTTTTGTTTACTTTTCATTTGGCACCATGTCATTGGAACATGCGAAGGTTGACTTTGCTGATGTTTATGGCGTTTGGTACCTGAATTTTCTTCAAACACTCTAAAGAATATATAAAGTTAATACTGTTTTTTTTTGCAGACGCGTTCATCAACACTTCAAATTCCAATAATTTTTGGCTGCAGAATTGTTTTTTGGGCGCCAAAAAATTCACTATCCGAAATGGTGACTGCCAAAGCTGTGTCAGACTGTGGCTGAGAAAACAAGATGACGCGCTTTGAGTAAGGCAAATGTTGGGATATTTCATGCCTAGCTGGTTGGCGGTTGAACCAACCCCCTTTGAAAAATATGAGTCAAAATGGGAATCTTCCCCAAATAGCGGTGAAAATAAAAACATATTTGAAACCACCACCCAGCTAGCTACTTTCATGTCAATTAAAAGCTGCACACACTTCCAAAGCCATCCAAATGCGCCTCTGGTGGTGAGCCGCAAAGCAAATAGCCGATACCCTTGTGTGGAAGCCAGTCGCAAATCTGTCCAGACGAAACAGGCGCGTTCCCCAATTGGACTCAGGTGATCAAAATGACAATCATATTCTGAAGCGTACCACCTCATTTGCATCAACCTGAACTCCCTTTTTTCCCTGCAAGTGACCTTTTCGAGCATCTTTTTGTCTCCGTTTCATCTGGTACTTTCAAGCCTCGATTTCGCCTCGAAGATCTCACAAACTCAGAGGCGGAGGCTGGGCGATGACTTTGTCATCACAAAAACTGAGATCGTTTTTCTTGTGGCGACAACGGAAATGGCACAGACCTTTAGCGCCTTCCAATGGGTGAAACTGGCAGCAACCAAAACGGAACAGCCATTTTGGGCGAAAACGGCATCCACCCCCCTACACCAATGACTTGGAGGTCTCCTCGACCTCCAAGTCACCTTTGTTTCCTTCTAGTCTTCGACCTGGCACCGGTGAATTTGGGCCCAGAGAGGAGACGTCAAGGCCAATGGCGGCCGCCTGAATCCCTTGAGAAGCCAGAGTTTGAAAAACATGCGTTTCGAAGGCATCGAGTGGATTGGTAAACAAATTGAAGGCCATCAATTCCAAGTTCCATGTTGGGTCTATCTGGAAGATGGTGAATTGCCCAACCACCACCGAACTTCTTGGCTCCAGGTCCAGCCGTATCCCTTGAACCTGGCCACCCGAAAAATGTGCCAAACTCTCCAGGAGCGCTGCTTCAATGGGTCCGACAACGGCTCCCAACACAGCTGGATCACTGGCAGAAACAGACATGACCAAGACACCAACGATTCCAGGACTCATCTCAGGACAATAATGCTGATTATTGTATAGGAGACATCTTTTCGGTTCCAACTGATCACAAGAATAGCCAAAAGGCCGGGGACATCCTGAATCAGAGGTGTCAACTGAACATCCACAACTCACAGGACAAAAAACTTCCAAGGTCTTGAAGTCCCACTGAAAGGAGCTATTCCAAGCAAAGCAGTTGCCCCAAGATATGTTTTGTGCACTCAAGTTGCCTTGAAAGCCACATCCATGATCCCACATTGCTTGGGCAATCGCTAAGGCTTCAGTCTGTCCTAACAAAGTGCTGGAATTCGCTTCTCCATAAGCCTGCAGAGCTTGAACCCATTGAACCCATGGAGCGAATTCACGAAGGCTGGAAGCATTCTTGTCCACACAGACGCTATTTTCTTGAAATGTGAGGAAATCCACAGACTGTTGGCAGGCTCTACCCGAGCCATAGGGACATCCTTGAAACAATAAGTTTTCACCTGCAGGAGTATCACAACCACATGTTTCAGAGCAAAGCATCCTTGTGGCCCATCCTTTGCCATCATCTATGCCATATTCTGGCAAACTTGTCAACGATTTGCAGTAAATTGCTGCATCTACACATCCTCTAATAGTGTCATTCTTCAGGAAGAAGCGGAGGTAGTTCAGCATAGGCTCGGTATCACCCACATCTCCACATTTTGGATTGAAGAGATCAATGCTCTCATCGAGGGACAATATGGCGACTTCACTCAAAGTGTTTGTATCTCCTAGCCACACACCGTAGTCGGCATCAGATTGGTTCAAGCCATATCCGATCCTCTCACCTTCCTCAACGGCATATGTCTTGGTTGCATCCTGATCTTCCCATCCACCACCGGTAGTCGGTGCCATCAGCACAACCCTACGCTTGTCCACTTGCCATACAAAACCCAAATTTCCACCACACATGGTAGTGCTGACATCTTGCAAGACACCCACAAAGGGCCCCAGCATTGTTAAGTAGACTACAATCGTGAGACAAGGGATGCAAATCGACATGAACACCGACTTGGCATCTGCTCCACGAAAACGTGACATGGATGGCATGGGTAGAGCATCTAACTGATGAACCAAATGTCTTCCAGGTGTCGTTGCTAAGGCATCAAAGAGCAGGTCATCAATGTCTAAAATGATTCCCAGTGCCACTGCATTTAAGATCAACTCAGTCACCTGATTGTTGCGATTTTTAAGAAAACTTTTTTAAGCTGTCAATTTGGATGTCCGAAGTTTTTACTGGATGATTTTTACTGCGAAAAATCTCACCAAGGTTTTTGTTGGATAAAAACACTGAAAACTCATGTGTACAAGAGAAATCGAGAGAAGAAAGGATCACAAAAATCTACTGAAAAAATCGAGTTAGTTGACACTCACTGTATAGACAAGGAAGAAGGTACCCACGATGACCAAGACCACAGCTGCCAGCAAGCGGTAGCCGAATAACAATGCACTGAAGATCTTGCGTTGGAATGCTACACTGCGAAGGCGATAATGAGTTGCCTTGGTAAAGGGATTTTCTCGTGTGTCAATCCTGGTAGGGCCAATGGGTGCCGCAAGAATTCCTCGAAACAAGGCCAACGCATGGCTCACTTCTTTGGCCACCATCAGATACCAACATACCAAGGCAACAATGCATAAAACCTGACCTGTGAAGTAGCCTTCCAAGCCCGGCGCTCCAGATTTCAGGTATTTTTCAATGTTCTCGTACAAAGCCACCTCTTTGCAGTTTTTTTTTCCAGAGCGAAGGTTGGAAATCATCCAAGCATAAAATGATGATCAAGCTTGATAAGAGTTCGCAAAAACATAGTGGCAAATCATCTGTTTCAACTACTACTGAACATCTTCTTTTCAAATTCATCCTTTTTGCGCAAGCTGGCCGCGTTTTTAAATTCAACACATTCAAGTCTTTCAGCTCCAACGAACGAAAGAAAAAAACATCTCAAGCCCATCATGGCTAGTAGTAATTTGAAGGCTAGCTCCTATTGGAGTTTCCCCCCCATTTTTAAATAAACAATCACCATATATCACTATCACCATCATAATGGGAGGAAGGATTTATCAAAAAATCCACCCTTTTGGAAAAAGAATCCTCTTTTTGTTGGTTCATTTGGCCAGGCCTGGATTCCCGATTGCTCCAAAGATTTGTCTAATTTGCAAACCCTTTCCGCCATGGACTCTCTGGAAACTTCGCTATAACTCCACAAGGAATGACCAGAGGCATGTCTCCATCTCCTCGCATCCTCAACTGAGGTTTCATCCACATCTGGTTGAGTGAAGTTGAAATATGCAATGGCAACGAAGACCACTTGCATCAATACGTTCACGACTGCCAAGAGACAGGTTTGAAATGAACCTGCAGGACCTAAAGCTCCAGTGCCAATGAAGATTACCAAATCCCATGTCGATTCTCCCCAGGTATAGTACTCATTCGTTTGAGTGTCCAAGAGAGCTTCGTTCACATCTGACATCTTTTCCCTGGAGATTTCAGTGATTTTCCTACTTTTCCTTCTTCCACTAGGTGAATGTGCTGCCATTGCGCTCGGTGATAGACCTGTAGGTACATCTTTCATGCTGACCTCCCGTGTTTCTTTCAGATCCATCTGTGGTTCCCAGCTCTCGTCATCCAGCACAATGCGAGATGGGGGTTCAGAGTCCCTCCACTGAGGGCCTTTGACTGAGGGCTGACCGGAGACCTCCACAGAAAATGATGGTGAATCATCGTGAATCAGGATTTGATTTCATTGTTTCATTCAAAGAATGGCGTTTTGCTTGAATGTTTTGGTACCCCAAAAACACCCCGAGAACGCACAACTTCATGAAAAGATTTCCACATCCCTTTGCACGGTTGTGTTGCATCGCATGAAGGGCTGTATTGGTTTGTGTTGTTTTGCGACCATTGAAGTAGTCTTTACTTCTTTGTATTCATAAACTTCACAGAAACATTCAAAACATCCTCAAGTCCCTGTACTTTAACAAAATTCCTGTCCTTCATCGGACTCTTCCCCCCCCAAAAAAAAAATCCTTGGGGTGCGCCTCATTCTGTTTCAGCATCCGTTCCACTTCAAAGAGGCGATCATGAAGCTGTGGCACTAAACGCGCCAAGGCCACGGTCTCTTCCAATTCCTCAAAACGTTCATCGATGAGATGCAGAATGTCCGGCTCGTTGGCATGAGTCGCTTGCCGTTGAAACTTCGGCATGAAGGAGCGGCAGCAAAAAAGGGCCAAAGCCGGGGGGGATTTTTGTGGTGCAAACTTGATCTTGGAAAAGCCAAGCAACAATGGTCCATTTTTAAAAGCTTGCTCCAAAGTCTCACTTTTTGTGTCATGGACCTTTGAAAAAGGAAAATTCACGATGAAAACCACTCAGGCCTTTCAATCTGTCGCAAACCTGGATCCGATTTCAACCTTTCTGAAGGACACTGAAACAGTGAAACCCCGCCTTTCCAACACCTCGTTGCTCGTCGAAGAAAAACGTGCCGTGCAGCCTGCAGCACTGACTGGAACTTCCCATGTCAACACCTCCTCTTCCTGGCGAAACATGTGGCAGTAGTATATAGCCATGCGGACCTCTTTCTCTCAAGAGCTTGCTGGATGACTGTGGCCTAGCAACTTCAGCAACGGACAGAAACATGCAAAAATGTGTTGCTTGAATGGGCAAAAAGTAAGACAGGAAAAAACATAAAGTAAGATTCAATCCTAGGCAAATCTCAATCAATGATTTTTTTTTCACGGAATTTTCATACCTCTTGCAAGCCCTTAGAGGATAATCGGATGCCCAAAGAGACAAAACGTTCACGTGTAACTTGTAATTCATGATAATCAAATCCTGTATCCACTCCGTCTTGTCATTCACATGTCAAGGCCTCAGAGGGTCTCCATTGCTCTTGGTGTTCCATGACCTGGGCGAACAAAAACCAGCCCTTCCAAAGGTCATCAGAAAGAATCCAAACGACTTTGTGTTTCTGCACCTTTTTTTTTGGGAAGGTAACAGTATTCTCTCAACAAGTGACAACAAGTGCATGATAGAAATCCCAAACAACAAAGCATTCACTTCAAGATTTTCGAATCTAGGCTTTTGTACCGTCAAGGCGCGACTGCCTTTTGCCCGACAGGTCACTTGTCCTCACAAGGAGGCATCCCCAAAGAGCACTGACATCAATAGCAGTACCAACCAGCCCAGCTCTAGTCACACACCCCAAACCAAAAAAAAAATGTTGACATCAATTTCCAAGTTTTGAAATGTCAGTTGCTTCATCCAACATTTCCGGTGTCAACATGGGAGGAAATTGGACCCACGTCACCCAGAGCTGGACCCGCGATCTTCCCAGTGTCCTGCTTTTCGACGAACGCGCCTCCAACCTACAACCAACAAGATTTGATTGGAAAGCAGGTTCCAAAAAAAAAATAATGACAAGAAACATCTCAAAAAACCAGATGCTTGGAAATGGGTTTTAGTGCTTGATGATTCTTGAACGTCCCACCTGGTCGCTGGCTCATTGCTGTGAGTGCAGCCTCATGTATCCATCGCAAGTGGTCAGAACAACGGCTCTCTCAAAAATGGATACGATACAGTACCTTAAAAAGATCCCCCCAGAAAAAACAAGAAAAAATACATTTGTGGTACCACAACTAACAACCCTTCATGTTCTACTTTCAGTTCAGTTCTGCAAGATTTGGGACAAAATGTTCGTATATAATTAGTCAATGTCATTGGGATTCATTTGTATCATCGCCATTTCGACCCCTGACATCTCGCTAAAAAAATTCAGGAGCCCCAACTGCCCCACATGCTATGGCCAGGCCGTTCACATCACGCAAATTGGATCTGACACGAGCCTGAGATGAGGGTTTCCAGGTTACCATCAAACGATGGATGTTGAATCACGGTACAAAAAGCAAGCACCGGGGAAATCAACAAACCCTACATGTTTGGGTTTGTCAATCTAGGCGCACAACTCCACATCTGGCCACCAAACGTACCAATGTTGAAAGTGAAAAGTGCAATGAATGGAAAGTCCCTATGCATTTGAATAGCACTCAAAAACACCAACAAAGTCCCAGTAATATGCAAAAAATGGAAACTGTAAGTGCGTATGGGTTGATATACCAGTTCTCGGGGCGCGCCTGGGACAAGCATGGACTGTCAGCCGATGGCAGCGGATTGGTCCTGTAATGGGAATCTGAGAAATCCCCAAGCAAATCACACCACATCTCATCCGCAGCAAAAAGGTCTGACACATATTGTCTGTCATCAACTGCCTGTCCTGAAATCGGACGGAAGCAAAATCTCCATGGGGCCGATGGTCGCCATGGGGATGATGTAACAAGCTTGTGTGTGCAAAAACTTGGGGAGGATCTTGTTCATTTTGTTTGCCCATTTGTTTGTTCATGAAATTCGGGCAGGCTCAAATTCATCTCACTTTGGGATTTCAGAGCGGGAGTAAGCCTTCGTTTCAAGGCAACTTCCCCAAGCTTCTGGATGATTTTTTCAACCAGTCAGTCATAGTCTTTAGCGCTGTCTAAGAAGTGTCATAATCCGCCTAGTGGACCACGTTTGGACCGCTACACAAACCCATTGAAGTGGAGGGATTGAAAGCTGGAACCCGTTTCAACACAGCCGATTCGCCGATTCATACAGAAGCTTCTCACACTGCAACACTCTCAACCCTTTTCACGCTTTATCTCCCTTCGAGCTCAGCTACGTACTAGCAATTGCAAAAGACACCTTGGAGTGGTGAATCTATCTCAAAACCCTGAGCAAAACTCAGCAAAACGTAGGGTTTGGTGTCACATTTGTCATTGCAAGCAAGTAGCAATCGCAAGTAACACGAGAGATACCTTGATTGCCATCGCATTCGACTTCGCCGCGGTTGTCGTTGTCGTTGTCGTTGGCTCAGGACAATTCCTGAGACACTTGGGGTTCCTTACTTTCCATTGGTCATCCTGATTGTTTGGTTGTTTAAAAACGGGATCCTTTTAATGGTTTATGAAATAGTCCCCACATAACTCGGTATTTCATCACCTTACCCCAATCAACCAGGTTCTTTTCATTGCTCTATTGGCTTTTGCATATCCACTCACCAACAACCAAGCATCCCTTTCGCTGTTCTCTTGGTCAAATCCATAGTCCCTTAGGTGTACCATTCGCTACAGCCAACAGGCCGTAAAAGAAGGCGGAATCGCTCAGTGGTGGCTACAAATGACGTCTTTGCATTGATTCATTCAACGTCATTCAACAGTATCCAACTTCATATTGCAGATTTCAAACAATGGCATCCCTTGACCCTGTCAAAGTCAAGGCACCCCAGTAGTTGTCGTTCATTGAATGACCATCACCGCTGCGGTGGTTCCAATCTGCATACACTCTACAAATTGCCGTTTTGGAGGCACTATGCAAAAGGTCGACTTTTCAAGCCTGGTCCAGAAAAATACAAGCATCAGCCAGTAGATTGCAGCTGCCAGCTTGAGGTGTGCTGAGATCTTTACCTTTAATGTAGTGAAAAGCTCCTATCTGATCTTTCTTTTCGTCGTACCTGAACATTCAAGAGATTGAGAAAACCTACAGAAACCAAAACCAGCTAATGTGCCTTCTAACAAAGGAAAAAGACAGGCTCAACGCCTCAACTAATTTTTTTTGTCCATTCATCAAATTGGTACGTGTTGTCAACCAGTCTGAAGGCCGGACCACCCACACTCCCATTTATTCCTTGGATGGCGAACAAGTCCCACGAGTCATCATTTGGCAAAGACACAATACCAGGTGATTCAAAGTGACCTTTTCATCCCCCAGTTGGAGGTCACTTAACCATTGAAAAGGGTCGCTTAACCATCCCAAAAAGGTCACAAAGAATTGCCAGGTACCCAACATTAAATTGCACAAAAATCAATCCGATCTGCTCTGTCGTTTGGCCAGGCTGCTTTTTATTCCAATTCAGAACGACAAATTTCGCTTTCTTATTGCCTTTTGTGCAATGTTCCTGTGCTGTTTTAGAGGGATCAAAAACACTTGGGCTCAACAAACGATTTTTCGCTTGGTAAACGCGAAACGCGAAAATACGGACATACCACAACTGCAACTGAAAGCTGGCTTTGAAACCGATCAAAGTCAAACCCTGCCTTCACCTTTTCCCCTGTTTCAATCTTCATCTTATTCCCAGTCCATAGCCTTGAAATGGATTCAAGCAGGAAGGATTCGCCGGAGTAGCGTTGGAAAATTGCTTAACTACCTTGTGACTTGTAGATAGGAACACAAAACTGGCCAGAATGGCATCATCAAGAACTTTGAACTCGCATAGCCAGGCACGTCCAGATACCATCGCATGAGATGCTGACTGGGTGAAACCTGACCAAAAGCATGCTGGTGGCAGATTGGCCACCCACTGAAAGAATAATTTCGCACATGCTTCAATTCAGCAGGGCCCCAAATTTGCATTTGGAATTCCCCTTTTCTTTCAAGGTTCCATTTTTGGGGTCGTCATCTGTTTCATGTTGAAGGAGTTTTTGTTACTTGATGTGTTCTTGCAATATCTTTGAGTTCCTTCGCTTTTGGTTTTCCAAGAATTTGTTTTGATTTGTCACCGTTTCTTTTCATTGCCAGGTGTTCTGAGCTGTTCCATGTTCTTTTATCGCTTGCATCTTCGTCATGTTTCTTCATGCATCTCGGAATAAATTCATCCATCTTTCATCCACAAAATACCAGTAGAGCCGCACGAGGCGGTCGCGGAAGTTTCAAGAATAGGAAACGTATAGGAGAGATTGGTTGTTGTGAATCACGGATGACAAAGCAAAAACACGAATGGATCGAACTGTCCAACGGTGGGACTGACCAACTGCCGAACTGTCTAACTCATTGACTGACTAACTGGCTAGTAGTTAGTTAGTGAGTGAGTGAGTGAGTTAGTTAGGTAATTAGTCAGTTAGAAACCTCTCAAAATGCTGCAAAATGCAGGTGCTTTGTACATTTTGACGCACAAATGCGCTTGGCGCCACAGCTGCGTGCAATTTTTGGACATCTGACCTTCAAAAAATGGTCCGAACATGTGGTGTTTTGCGCATTTTGACTTACAAATGTACTTCTCGCCACAGCGGCGTGCAATTTTTCCGGATCGAAGCTTCCAAAATTGGTCCCTCGCTGAGGCGCTTGGCACATTTTGACTGACAAATGTGCTTGGCGCCACGGCGGCGTGCGATTTTTGGATTTTGGACATCTGACCTTCAAAAATTGCTCCGCGATTGTGGTGTTGTGTGCATTTTGACTTGGAAATGTGCTTCGCGCCACAGCGGCGTGCCATTTTTCATCGGAACTTCCAAAATTGCTCCGACCGCGTGGTGTTTTGTGCATTTTGACTTTGACTTGAAAATGCGCTTCGTGCCACAGCGGCGTGCCATTTTTCATCTGTCTGCTGAACAGCTACCTCCGCACCCGCCGCTTTAGCGAGGCTACTTTTCGAACATCAGGAACCCCGAATCATTGAAAAAACACAGCGATTCGCGACGTCCCTAACATTTGGCGCACGTGTAGCTTCTTTCTAGTGATTCTACTTGTGTGTTGATCTTCTTTCTAGTTACTCTACTCGTGTGTTGATCTTCTTTCTGCTGACTTGACATCTCTACTCTGCTTTTCAACTCTGCATATTGTCGGAAGTTGGACTTCTAAACTTCCTTCGATCATATTGTTATTTGCTTTCACGCCCATGCCAAAACCAGCAAAGCCAAAACATCAAAAAAAACATAAAAAACCCAAAGCCATCAATGCATAAGATGATGAGACCATATCAATGATCCAATTGATCACCAAAATCATCTCTCATCGATGTCTTTACTTGGCTATTCCTGTAATATCGTTCAGGCAGGACACTCTAGAGCTACAAGACTCACCGCATTTGCGAGTCGATGTCTAGGAAGATATGTGAAAACAAGAAAAACCTGTTTACAAACACAACAAACTGAACTTCAAAAACGAAACCTCAATTCCATTCTATCTCAATTGCACGTTTGATCGAAACTTAGTGACTATCAAAGAAACAAGTCTGGCTTGGCTATATTCTCTACGGCTTGTATCAAACTATAAAATTCTTACTCCTATGAGTGATCTTCCATTGACTGGTCATCTTGGAGAGACCTTAATCACTCATGCGACGAAACTTCTTGGCTCTGCATGGCTCAAACCAAAAACGATCCCTTTACCTTTGCCGGGAAGCGTGTTGCGGTTGTTCCATTGTCTATAATTAACCTGCCAAAAGACACGTTTGGGAATCTAATTACGGGAGCCAAAAAAGTTACCCCTTGATGACGAGACCAAGAAACGACCTCACACTTTGGATCACAAAAAGTGTCCCAAGTTCATGCCAAACAGTTTAGCTTCGACCCAACACCATCCCGCTATCCCCGGCGCCTTCCACTCTCCGGCCATTTTTCGAATGAATGGAGCTACATCCTTGGATGGCAGAGATTGCTCAATCAGATTCCTGGATCTCTTGGGTGCAGCAGTCAGCGTATCTATAGAATCTGCATAAACTTTGTCTTAATGTGTTGCATCCCAAGAAACAGGATCACTTTCTTCCTCACCTACCAACAAGAGTACTCACCGACTGGAAACTTTGGGAAGGGATTTCGATCATGAACGGCAAAAAAAACCTGCTCAGGGGGCCAGTGCCACCTGGTGTAACCCATTGCACGAACAAAACGGTTCAAACGCCCAGCCAAGCCAAGCCTTCATGCAAGGACTGCAATGCCTCTATCTCAATTTCTCCTCAGATATCATGGACTGCATACACTTGGAACCCTTGAGATGTCAGAATTCCAGGTCTGACATCGACAAGGTATGGTTACGTGGCAGTTTTCCAACAAAAAGCCAACAACAAACCCTACGTTTTTGTCAAGGAAATGGATGAGGCGGAGAGACAAAGACAATGAAGTCTTCAACATTTCAACTTGCTCAAAGTCGCAAGATGTCATTTCTGGGTAGTCGTTCTTTCTCAGCATTGTCAAAATGGGAGAATTTTAAAAAACCAACTCTGCACAACTTGCTTCAACATCTCATAAGCAAGAGCTCCTTGAGGTTGCACTTCCGCACTGATCACTCCTCAGATCAACTGGTCAAATCTTACCAACAGCAAGGGCCTCAAATTGTGACACAAGACTTGTAAAAATCCATTCAGGTTACTGTGAGCCCCTAATTCTCAGCAAAGTCGACATCTCAAATGGAAGCCTTACCTTTGGCTCCATTGTCAAGAGCTAAGCCAACTAACACACACACACAAACAGTGTACCGTTGACCCTGGGTTCCTCGTTGAACATCTCTCCTCACCAAATCGCTGGAATTGCATGGATCAAATCAAGAAAATCTACAAAAAATCTCAGTCATCGTCATCGTTTGGTCATCCCTCATGTTTTTCCCCCAAAAGTCTTGCAAATGATCAAACCCCAGGTGATTCAATTCGTGACCCAACTTGATCCCTTAGTTGGAGGTCACCTTTCCAACCTTTGATTTCGGGTCACGTGAACTCACCATCCCATAAAAGGCTTGGCACCTGAGTGAAATGAATAAACCGCAGGGGTGCTCGTCACGAGAGCCACGTAGAAGATGTAATTGCCTCAGCCGCTTGTTCTATAAATCCAACAACAAAATGAGTTTCTTTGTTGAAAATAAATGCACAACACAATTGATTTGCTGCTGAAATGTACAAGAACAATTGAACTCTTTTTAATCGGTTCGTTGACTTTTGTTTCATAGTCTACAGATCTTCAAAATCCAAGACACCTTTCATAAGGCAAATAGGCCTGGGACCTTTTGAACCTATAAAAAAGAGCTCCACGATCTCCACGAATCAGACCTTTGACCTTCGACCTTGACTTGGAAGTGTTTAGACCTTGCATCTGAAAAGCCGCAAATCGGCGAGCAAATCGGCTAGATAGTTTTTGCCCATAGGGTTTGTGCGTTCACATGTGTTGGAACTGAAAATTTTAGCTTCAGTGACTCATCATTGAAAAGTCAATAGAGACTGCAAAGCTCAATTGTTTAAAAAAGAACAAGCTGATGATCATCCAACATTATTCCAACATTGCAATCTTTTGGGTTTTGTTGCTGAAACATGACCCCAGTCTTTGGGTTGGGTTATAACCCAATGGACTTGTGGACAAAAGATGAAAGGTGCTTTTCAATCTGTTCCTTCTGCCACCATTGACCAGCTTTCGTTCACCCCAACAGACTCCAGTTCTGTTCTTGTATCAAAAAAATATTAAACCAGAAACGCAGCGCCTTGCATGCTATGTTTGGCGACTATTAGCATCACGTGTCAGAGTACATTGTAAAGTTGCAAATACAAAACAATAAAGCCCAGTATCAGGTTCAAAACATAATAATGTTTTTTTGATATGAGAAAACGGTTTGTTTTTATGTTTGTGAAAGTTGACACCTGGGGTATTAAAAAAGCAGGTGTCAGTTGTAAGAAGGCTAATAAACCACAAACAGACAAAGCACACACTGCGAGACAGTCTTGACAAACAAAAAAGATGCAACGACGAAGAAAAACGAGGACGGCTTTGACATCGAATAGGTTCCAAAGTTTCCAACCACCTTCCTCTCTTTGTCAAACGATACTACGTAAAAAAATACGTTTGAAAAATACATCTTTGAGACGACTCGAAAATAACGTCGAACCAGTTTTGTGATAGAAGAAATCATACATTGAAAAATCATATCCAATACAGAAATCTTGTGTGTAAATCCATTTTTCTTTCTATCCCAAAACGCATCACGAGGAAAACAAGCGTACATTTCGTAGCAGCTACTTTCTGTACGTACACGCAACCATACACGCATTCAGTGCGAAAAAAACGAGGTTGGAATAGGATCAATGAATCAATGCACCCAAAAACAAACCTGGTCCCCAGGTATTCTCACCAGGACCAATTGACACCATGTTTTGTCACCCTCTCAAGCTGATTTGACAAAAGCACCTACCGTTTTTTCCACCCCAAGGTAGGTGGGTTTTTTCCACCCCAAGGTAGTTGCACCAAAAATCAAACCAAAAGAGTTCCAAGGCGTTGGAGAACGTGACCAACACGCCGAATCGTGTACAAACACGTGCCCCTTTTGAGATGCTCTTGTACTTCCAGAAACGGTGTTTTTTTACAGTCCATCAGTGGATTTAATGTTCTTGAAGTTGGAGGGATGATTTCATGTTGAAACATTGAACTCCGATTTCTATCTGTTTTGTCGTTTTTTGCCATGTTTGATCAAAGAGGGATTGTCATTTTTATCCTGTCCGGTCCGGGGTGTTTCAGCAAGGTGTTTGTCCTGTCCGCATCATGCAGACCAAGGTATTGACCCACCTCTGTTGGTGATACTACTTGATGAAATTGTCAACATTCACCAAAAATCGGGTGCAAAATGTTGCAAATCATTTGCCAGAATAGATGAGTTTACCTCTCAGGTTAGGCAAAGTCATTGAAAGATTTTCGGATGACTTTGAAAAAAGTAATCACTAAGCAGGTTAGGTTGCTAAATCACAAACCAGCCACACGTGACTTTTCTAAGTGGACATTCCATCATTTCCTGGCAAGTTTGGCTGGACTAGACATGATTAACCTGACCCTAAACAAGCCATTAAAAACAACCCGAAGATGAAATAGTTCCAAAGGATAATATCTCCCGTGTTCCTCCACATGAAATTTGTATGCAACATATAGTGCACACATTCAACACATTTTATTATCTTACCAAGATGAACTTGAAATGCAAAATTACCAGCCTATTAGTGGAAGCAGCAAAGTTGGGATTTCTATCCTTACCCCAAACTCAAAAGGCATATCAGTGAAAAATAACTGGAATGCCATTATGAGTTGGTTGCTACAACCAGCATTGGAGACTTGGAGATGAGCACCAGACTTCGTGAGTCGCCAAAAACATTTGCACAGCAGTATCCGGGTTATGCACTAATCCCAGGGCCTACCACAAACGATGCGAATCCTAATCCATTAGACTGATAGAAAAGTCTGAAAATAACATCAATGACAAGGTGAAAAAAGTTGTTGCCATTCGAATGCGTAAAAACTTGTGATCATCATATCTCCGATTGGGATTTTCTGTTCACGGCCGGTGTCTAGGCTGATGTTTTCCTTTTGCGAAATTTGTCTGCAAAAGAGGCCACCTAAACAGCGGAACAAATTGCAGACAAACGACACTGCGGGTGCATAGCCAACGACAATAGCGACGACGACGACGACGACGACGACGACGACGACGACGACGACGACGACCACCACAACAACGACCACAACAACAACGACCACAACAACAACAACAACAACAACAACAACAATAACAACAACAACAACAACAACAACAACAACAACAACAACAACAACAACAACAACAACAACAACAACAACAACAACAACAACAACAACAACAACAACAACAACACGAAC